>CABHPP010138285.1:40553-51872 GCA_902168425.1 Peromyscus attwateri | reverse complement strand
AGGAAGGAAGGAAGGAAGGAAGGAAGGAAGGAAGGAAGGAAGGAAGGAAGGAAGGAAGGAGAAAAGGAAAAGAAAGGGTCTCACTGTGTAGTCCCAGGCTGGCCTAGACCTCACACTCATAGATGTCCTCCTACCTCTGTTTCCCATTTGTTTTTTTGTTTTTTAAAAGAAGTCTCTTGTAGCCCAGGTTAGCCTCCAACTCCCAAGGTGGCTGAGGATGACCTTCAATGCCTGATTTCCCCCTAGCTCCACCTCCCAGTACTGGAATCACAAATTTCACTTGCAGAGCAGTGCAGAGTTGATGAGTTAGTGTGTGTCTTGAGGCCTAAGGCTTAAGATATCCTTGCTTGGGTGGGGAGTTGGGTTTTATACTCTGGACTGGCCTTGACTCCAGGGACTTTCCTGAGGCTGCTCAGCCCCTTCCCAGGCGAGGCCCATCTGGAGCCTCCCCCAAGACAAGGTCCACGTATCTGAGTCAGGCCTCTGCCCACTGCCTTGTCTCTGTCTCTCACCAGCAGCACTGCTTGCACACTTGCACACAGGTGTGCTCTCACACTCTTGTGAGCATACACAATCTTAAAATTCTCGAGGGCTCTTCATCACCTTTGCTTGAGTTTTGAGATCGGGTCTGAGTCTGTCACCCAGGTTGGCCTGGGACCCACTGTGTCCATGATGGACATCTTTCTGGCTCAGCCTCCTAGATGCTGAGTTACAGGGAGGAACTACCACACCTCCCTCCTTCTTTTACCATAGCCTTACTTCGTCCACACCTTCTCTAAACAGCAGTTCTCATTTCAGACTCCACAGACGGAGCCGTTCAGCTCAGGTGCCCATCACAGCCTGACACAAGGGTACAGTGGCCAGGACCACCAGCCCTGCCACAGCCCTGGGCCACTGAGGACCATGGGAACTACTAAGGATTTTAGAACTTGGTCACTGAATATCAAAGCAGGAAGGGAACTTGGGAGCTGGAGGCCATCAGGAGATGTGGGGTGTGAGTGATGGGGACCCACCCTATGCCCTGTTTCCTTTTGTGGAGGCATCTCCATTCTCACACAGAGGTGGCCCTGCTGCAGTTTATCGGGACACAGTTAATTTCACAGTGGCTATAATTTAATTTCCTTGATTGATCTGAGATGTAGCGAAGCCTCGTTACAGACTCCAAACCCCTCTGGGGCCTTCCAACATTTTTCCAGAATTTCTGTTCCACTTGTGTCACTTGCCAAGATAGGTTGGGTCTTAGTAGATTCAGGAGTGTTTTGGTTTTTTGAGACGGGGTCTTCTGTCTCCCAGGCTGCCCTCAGCTCTCCGTGTAGCTAAGGATGACCCTGAAATTCTGCTCTAATTCTACCCTCTAAGTGCTGAGATGACAGGCGTGTGCCACCAACTCCTGTTTAAGCGGAGCTGGAGCTTGAACCCAGGGCCTTGTGCTTGCTAGGCAGGCACCCTACTGACTGAGCTACACCCCAAGCTTCTGGTTTATTTTGAAACTTTGTACCAAATGCTGGCATTTTCCTAATAATAGGGTGGGTTGAGGGGGGACTTCCTATGAGAACAACTGAGTCCCCATGTCACTCATCTTGAGCTGATTCAGAGGTCTCAGAATCAAAACGCAAGACTCCTGCAATTCAGTCAAACGCTTTTTCTCTTCTCAAATAAGTTTAATTTTTTTTCCTCTTCCGTGGTCTTATTACAGGGGATCAGCTGTTGCAAAAATCATTGGAAATAATGTAAAGAACCTGCAGAAGTTCGCCTCCACAGTCAAGATGTGGGTCTTCGAAGAGACCGTTAATGGGAGGAAGCTGACAGACATCATCAACAATGACCACGAAAACGTGAAATATCTCCCCGGACACAAGCTGCCAGAAAATGTGGTAAGACTTGGTGGGGGCGGGGGCACATTTGGTTCATTCTCCAGGCTGTGATCCTGGACTAGGCAAAGTGACCTCCCTTTTCCCGGTCTCTGTTGTCACTTGACTGGCTCTGCTTTTCTTGGATTCTGGTCAGTTTGTTCTTTGAGACAGGGCCTGTGTTTCTTCTGTGGAAACTGTTGTTACTACCTCTTAAAAACGTGTGCCTGTGTGCTCTGTGCCCGGGTGTGCTTCCAGGTCAAAAGAGGTCACTGGCTCCCTTGGAGCTGGAGTTACAGGAGGTTGTGAACTACTCGATGTCAGTGCTAGGATCCGAACTCCAGTGCTCTTGGAAGAGCAGCAAGTTCTCTCAACGATCCAGCTACCCCACCCAACCTCATTACTCCCTCTTACCAGGACAGCAGCCATATTGGATTAGAGCCCTTCCCATTGATAGTTTCATTAGTTAATTAACATTCCTTTCTTTCGAGTTTTTAGGCCTTCCCCCATCCCACGACATGCATGCATGTAGCCCAGGCTGGCCTCACACACTTATGACATTGCATGTAGCCCAGGCTGGCCTCACACACATATGACACTGAACTTTTCTGGTCTTCCTGCTTTCACCTCTCAAGTACTAGCACCACAGCTTTGGGTCATGCTGTGCTGAGAATCAAACCCAGGGCTTCATACCTGCTTACTGGGGCAGGGGAGTTAGGGGGTTGAGAGAGGGTCTGTGTGGTCCAGGCTGGCTCCTTCTCTGTGGGCCAGGCACCTCACTGTCCTGCTCTTTCTTTATGCCAGTCACCAGGGAATTTGCTCCCTCCATCTACTCCATGCCTGTAACTCTGGCTTTCCGCTTTTGACTTCCTAGGTACCCAGACTACCTACCATGTGCTTTTTCTTTTTATTTTGAGATATGATCTCCCTGTGTTGCCCAGGCAGGCCTTGAACTTTCGATCCTCCTGCCTCACCCTCCTGAGTAGCTGAGATTATAAATCTGTGCCCTGAGGCCAGGCATCTTAATATGAATCAACCTCGGGTGGTTCTAAGGAGCAAGAGCCTGTGTGCTGCGTGAACGGAGGAGCAGCAAGCATCAGATACGGCAGCGGGTGTCCTCACCGACCCCCTCCCTGCCAGGCTGAACGCAGACAGGCGGAAAGGCCCACTCCTAGGACTCTGTTAATGTCTCGCATCCAAACGACCATTTGCTCTCTGGAGTGGACATTTACGTGACCTCTGTTCTTGATAGTGCTCCATCTGTACCCAGGACTGGAACCTTAAGGTCACAACACGTGTATGGCCCTCTCTCCCCTCTGGCTTCTGTAACTGCCCAAAGGCTCATTTTAAGCACCTATCTCCTTGTGAGTTGAGAAGAAGGTACATACACAGGATTGCTGGCCTTTTTTTTTTTTTTTTTTTTTTTTTTTTTGAGTGTTTCTCTGTGTAGCCCTGGCTGTCCTGAAACTTGCTCCATAGACCAGGTTGACCTCGAACTCACAGAGATCCGCCTGCCTCTGTCTCCCAAGAGCTGGGATTAAAGGCGTGCGCCACCACTGCCTAGCTCTAATTTTCCTTTTAACTAAACCTTTTTTTTTTGTTTTTTTAAGATTCTATGTGTATGGGTGTTTTGCCTTTTGCATGTATGTCTGTGTACCACATGCATGCCTGGTGCCCATGGAGGTCAGAAGAAGGTGCTGGACCCACTGGAACTGGAGTTATAGATGGTTGTGAGCCACCATGTGGGTGCTGAGAATTGAACCCTGGTCCTCTGCAAGAGCCACAGAAACTGCTGAGCCATCTCTCTAGCACCCCTGGACACTAGATCCCATGATTTCGAATTTGGTATGGAGCTGAGGACGATTCAACTCCTGATCTTCCTGCCTCCTCTCTCCAGCCCACCACCCCTGGTTTATGTGGTGCTGGGAATCGAACCCGGGGCTTCACACATCCCGAGAAGGCTCTCTGCTAACTGAGCCCATCCCTAGCCCAGCACTGCTGGGCATGTCTGCCAGTGAGGCCATGACTTCAGAGTCCAAGTCTGCTCCTAACCCACCGCACACCTAGTCCTGCCTGAGGGCCCCACTCAGGACAGTGACTGCCCGTTTTGACGGCCATTTTCACCATTGGCTCACTAACAGCTGGCTGGCCTGAGAGTGTGGCTCCCCTAGACCTGAATGGAGAGGACACTTGTTATTCCCTGTCACTGGAGAGCAGTGGTCAATATGACTTCACTGCTGTCTGCCAGGACCTCGTGTTTGGAGCTTGGCCAGGCGAAGGCTCTTCAGCTGGCCCCGGTGTGACACGGGAGCCACTGACCACAGCACATTCTGAGTTGCTCTTCATTGTCTCTCTCATCTTTGTCTGCCGAGCTCTGCCAGTCTTTAAAAACACTGTTCTCATCAAGATTAAAATCCGTTTGTCTATAGACAATCAGTGGGGTTTTGATTTGGTTTGGTTTTTGACCTTTTGAGACAGTCTTGTGTAGCCCAGGCTAGCCTCAACCTTGCAATGTGGCCAAAGTTAATTTAGGACTCCTGATCCTTCGGCCTTAACAGTTTGGTATCCAGGATTAAAGAGAGGCTGAGGGAGGAGGATGGCCTAGGCTACACGGTGACTTCCAGGGTAGCCTGGGCAATAAATGTGAGCCTGTCTCACAAAACAGTAATAAGAACAACAGGGCAGGTGAGATGACTCAGTGGGTAAAGGTGTCTACACCCAAGCCTGATGACCTGAGTGTGATCCCCAGGATCTGCACAGAGAAGGAGAGACCTCAGTTGTCCTCTGACCCCCACATGCATGCCACAACATGTACACACACACACACACACACACACACACACACACACCAATAAATAAATAAAGTTGTAATTTTTAAAATTTAGCAACACTATTTTTTTTTTCCGATGCAGGGGGACTTTATTTGGTCCCAGGGTCATGGGCCAGGTATGGCCCCAGCTTTATTTGACCTTCTTCTTGGGGCACAGGTTGTTGGTATGGCCGCACTTCTTCTTGCGGCAGTTGACCGCACAGGGGTGCAGGGGTGCATAACACTTGTGGTAGATCATCTTGTCACAACTGTACTTCTGGGTGAGCTGATGAAGGGACGGCTCGATGGTGCCACCACTTAGGCGCAGCACCAGGTGCAAGGTGGACTCTTTCTGGATGTTGTAGTCCGACAGGGTGCGGCCATCCTCCAGCTGCTTGCTGGCAAATATCAGCCTCTGCTGGTCTGGTGGGATGCCTTTCTTATCTTGGATCTTGGCCTTGACATTCTCGATGGTGTCACTGGGCTCGACCTCTAGAGTGATGGTCCTGCCCGTCAGGGTCTTCACGAAGATCTGCATGTTGGCGTCTGCTCAGCCGCCTCGTTGAAGAGAAAGAGCAAGCAACACTTAATTAAATGGACATGTTAGGATCCTTTTCCTGGAACAAATGGGGACGGAGACGGCAGTACCTCATGGCAGTGTGCATTCTGAAGGGGCGAGGGTGTGGACTGACTGGACCTCTGCGGGGGTTATCTGTCCCCCATTTTGTTGCAGGTTGCTGTCCCGAATCTCAGCGAGGCTGTGCAGGATGCAGACCTGCTAGTGTTCGTCATCCCCCACCAGTTCATTCACAAGATCTGCGATGAGATCACGGGCAGGGTGCCCAAGAAGGCCCTAGGCATCACGCTCATCAAGGTAACCACCCAGGAAGAGCAGACAGGAGGCGGGTCCCTGGACCCCGGTTCCTCCAGAATTCACTCCCTCTTTCCTCTGCTTGAGAAGGTCTATCGGGCACCTCTCATCAGTTATGATTAAACACCTGACAGGAAGCAACTCCAGCAGGGAGAGATTTAGTCAGGCTCACTGTTTGAGGCAAGGTGGTCGGTCCCTTATGGCCAAGGAGGCCAGGCAGGCATGGCTGTGGACAGCTGTGTGGAGGCAGCGGCATTCAGGCGGCTGCTAGCTCACATCCCAGCAGACCAGAAGTAGAGAATGTGGAATGCTGGTACCCGCTGGCTTCCTGTGTTTTCTTTTTGTTTGTTTGTTTTGTTTTGTCTGTTTTGTGATGCTGGAATCTATCACCTTGTGCATACCAGAGGGCTGAAGTTTTATTCCTAGCACCCACTGAGAGGCTCCTGTCTTTAACTCCAATTCCAGGGGACCTGATGCCATCTTCTGGCCTTCTTGGGTACTACACACACAGTAGACATACATGCAGGCAAAACGCTTTACACAATAAAAATTAATTTAGTAAAAGAAAATTGAGTGAGGTGTTGACAGCATTCAGCATAGCTGTTCTGTCCGATGGGAGAATAGGAACCTGGGGAAGACCCTCACCCTGCCTCTTATGGGAGTAGCCAATGCAGTAGCTAGCCAAGATTTATTTTATTAATTATGTGTATGTGTCTAAGGATGGGTGTGTACACATGAGTGCAGGTGCCTTCGCAGGCCAGAGGCACCGGATCCCCCTGGAGCTGGAACCAAGCACAGATCTATCTCCCCCACCCTAGAGAAAAGAACCTTTATGTCACCTTCTGACTGGGCTCAGCTGGTGTGGCCTCAGCTGGTGTGACATCAGCTCATAATAGGTTCCACACCCATGCACCCAGAGCCAGATGACGGTGCAGTTGCCCTCTTCACAGGTGCCGCCCACTATCCACTTGTTGGTGATGGATGGGACTAAACTGGGGTCTTCCTTGGTGCCTGAAGCTGACTTTGGGGACAGTGTATGCTGCGGGCCCAGTCCCTTCTTTGCAGCATCAGGATCTCCCTTGTCATCCCAGTAGCCTGCTCCTTAGAAGCCTCCAGGAGCCCTGGAAGGCGCCACTGGGCCTGTGTGCTCTCAGGGCCTTCCAGGCCAGAGCTCCCGTTCTGCAAAGTAACCTCAACCACTTTGTAGGGGGGTCTCTGCAAACACCGTGGCCAGCAGAGTGCCGATTCTCTAGAGATAAGAAGGCAGTCTGGTTCAACATGATTCAGTAGCTAATGTTGGTTCAAACTTTGGGAATCTGACCCCAAATCATTTATTTTAGGCATATTTAAGCATAGCACAATTTGGTGAAAAAAATTCCTGGTGATAATTAACTCAATCCTGTGTACACAATAAAGCCTAAGACGTGACTACATCAAAACTCTTTGTAAAGTACACGTGACATTTTCCAAAAAGATTGGTTCTCCAGATTGACTGAGAAAAACAAGCTCAGGATAAGGGCCTGGGGAGGATCTGGTGTGGTTTCACCACACAGATAGGGCAAAGGTCACCAGGCTGTTAACCACGTCTGTTCCCAGCCTTCTGGACAGGAAAGAGGTTACATATCTCTTGATTTGATGAGATAACCCCATGTGCTCTCATTCCTGGTTCCCCTAGTGCTTATATGTGAGCGCAGGGACCTCTGTGCCTCCCACACCATCTTACCAAAACTAGTGGCATCATTCTATTCTTACATGGATTTGATAGAGACAGAGTCTCATCCATATCCCAGGCTGACTCCCAACATGGCCAAGGCTGGCCTTGAACTCAGAGCAGCCCTCCTGCCTCAGCTGGGTTCTAGGTATGATGGGATGTAGGTATGAGTCACCGCGTCCAGCTAAGACTACTTATAAAACAAGTGTCTCTTGCCTCTTTGATTTGCAGTCCCCCTGACTCCTCTGCATCCTTCCAGGGCATAGACGAGGGCCCTGAAGGGCTGAAGCTCATTTCTGACATCATCAGAGAGAAGATGGGCATTGACATCAGTGTGCTGATGGGGGCCAACATCGCCAGTGAGGTGGCTGCGGAGAAGTTCTGTGAGACCACCATTGGTGAGGCGGCAGAGGGCCCTGGCAGTGCTGGGACTTAGCCTGTTCCGTTCCTACTTGCTCTCCAGCCCACACTTGGTTCTGCCTCTCTTCCCTGCTCTGGTGCTGGAGGCTCAGGGCCTCATATGTGCTGCACACATGCTCTACCTATGAACTCAAGCCTGTGATTCCAGTATTCCAATAGCTGGAGGCAGGAGGGTTAGGAGTTCAAGGCCAGCCTCAGCTACATGGTGAATTTGAGGCCAGCCTGGGCTACCTGTGACCCTGTCTCAGTAGAGAGCAGGGTAGAGGGTGCTGGAGATATGGTTCAATAGGTAAGAGTCTGCTGAGCATGCATGAGGACCTGAGTTCAGATCCCCCATGCCCGTGAAAAGAGCAGGCACAGAATCAGGTGTCTGTGATCCCAGTACAGGGAGGCAGTAACTGGAGGACCCCAAGGGCTGGCCAACTAGCCTAGCCAATCAGTGAGCTCCAGGATCCACGAGAGACCCTACTTCTAAAAGAGCTGGAGGGGCCAAAGAGACGGCACGGCACTTATTGCTCTTATAAAAGAGCCAGGTTCAGTTCCCAAATCTACATGGAGGCTCAGAAATGCCTGTAACTTCAGTTCAATGGGAACCAATGCCCTCTCTGGCCTCCATGGACACATACATGATGCACATAGAGACATGTAGGCAAAGCACCCATACACATTTATAAATAAAAAGCACTGAGCCACCCCTTTAGCTCACCTTATTATTTGATAGGCTGGGCCTTGGGCATGCTAAGCTCTCCACTGAGCTCCATCCCCAGCCTCCAGGCCTCTAGATTGATGACATTAAGGGCCAGCGGATGTTTAACTGTAGAGTCGGGAGTATCAGCTCACTTGTGAATTCTATGGAGAGGGGAACTGGCATAATTGATAGCACCAGATGGGAATGCTGTCATAGTGTGTGCTGCTGCCCCCTGGTGGAGAACATGCCTTCTATGCTCCTGATTTTACCAAACCTGTGTGCTTTTTAAAGCTAATATGACTCCGCATTTATTCACAGAAGTCCTGCTAGGGCCACACACCCTCAATATCTAACATTGTTTCTGACATATATGTGATCCAAAAAATAATATGGAATGGGGGGACCGCCCACCTCTGGCCTCCACACACACAGGCAAGTACTTTGCACAGACAAGACACACACGCTTACACAAGCATACTCACATTCACACCTTCTTGCACACACACACTGTAAGTGTCAGCTGACTTCATAATTATGGGGCTAGAGGCTCGTTTCCACTGAGGCTGTTTTCTTTCTGATTCTTACTTAACTTTGCAGCCGTCCTGGGAGTACCTGGTGTTTTTTCTCAGGAGGAAGCTGGAGGAGGTTAAATCAAAGATCTGCACGCCTGGCTTCTGTCCGAATCCCCAAGGGAGTCTCAAACGCTAGCCACACTGTTCCACTCCCCGGCTGTGATTTAGTGGATCTGGGTCGCGGCCTGGTTACCTGTGTTTTTAAAGCTCCCGGGTGATGCCGTGTGCAGGCAAGCTTGGGAACAGCTGGTCTCCCACCTGGAGACAGGCAGAGCCTGGGGCTAGAGTCTTCTGGGGTTTTCCAATGTCCTGATGGCTGCCACCAGCTTGTGGCCTGAGGTCCTGAGTTAGAACCTGGGGAGGGGATTTGCCTAGTCCACCGCACCCCACCAGTCAGGACAGATTTCACATGGGGCATTACGGGTAAGGTTTTACTTTGGGTTGGTCTTCCTTTGTTGCTAGTGTTGTGGTTTGGTGTTTTTCAAACCAGATTCTCCATGCAGCCCAGGCTAACCGGGAGCTCATGGCTCTTATCTCAGCCTCACAGACACTAGGGTTACATGCAACACATGGATCGCCAGGATTGATTTCTGATGGTTTGCCTTGTTTCATTTTTTGAGACAGGGTCTCACTGAGTAGACCAGGCTGGCCTTGAACTCACAGACATCAACCGGCCTCTGTCTCCAGATTCTGGATTAAAGGCATGTTATCACACCTGACTGTACTTATATTAATCAGTGTTCTCTAGAGTCACAGAACTTATGGAATGAATCTCTCTAAATATATATAAGGGAATCTATTGGAATGATTTATGAATGGAAACTCCAAGAATCTAGTAGCTATGCAGTGGCTGGGTGTCACAGCTGGTCTGCTGGGGTCCTGAAGAAGGAACGGAAGTGCTGGTCTGCTGGGGTCCTGAAGAAGGAACGGAAGTGCTGACTAGCAGAGGGCAAACAGGCTAAGAACAACCCTTCCTTCTTCCACTGTCCTTATATAGGCTTCCAGCAGAAGGTGTGGCCCAGATGAAAGGTGTGCCTTCTAGGTGCAAGGTCTGGATTAAAGGCGTGTGTCTTCCCACCTCAAGATCTGGATCAAAGGCACATTGTCTTCTTGCCTAAAGATCCAGATCATAGTACACGCTTTTAATCCCAGCACTCGGGAGGCAGAGCCAGGTGGATCTCTGTGAGTGCCAGGCCAGCCTGGTCTACAGAGCAAGATCTAGGACAGGCACCAAAACTACATGGAGAAACCCTTTCTCGGGGAAAGAAAAAAAAAAAAAAAAGATCCGATCACGAGTGTGCCCTCCATTTCTGGATTATAGTTCATTCCAGATATAGTCAAGTTGACAACCAAGAATAGCCATCACACTACTGTTTAATCAAAGTGTCCAAAACACATAAGAATAAAAGCAGTTGAGTGCATGAAAGCCAAGGAGCACCAGGCACTTCATGTCCTGCTCTGGAGGAGGGGAGCATGGCCGTGGCCAAGGCAGGTTTTCTGGCTGCGTATCTATCCGATAGCATTTGTGAACAGCAGATTCTAAAACACATATAGGTTTTACATTCTGTTTCTAGAAAAACTTTTCAAGTTTAATAAATTAAAAATGTATGTCAGATGTCATTTGTTGAATTGTAAATAATTGGTTCTAGTATTATGGGATAATTAAATTTTCTTTTTTTCAAAATTAATTATTATTGTGTAGGGTGGGTGTTTGTGCCAAGGGCACATGTGGAGGTCAGAGGACACTGTGGAGTTGGTTCTCCCCCTCACCTTTACATGGATGGAACGCAAGTCACCAGGCTTTCACAACAAGCGCATTTACCCCCTGGGCCACCTTGCCAGCCTACAACTGTTTTTGATTTTTGAGACAGGGTGTTAGGTGACATAGGCTGGCCTTGAACTCCTATACTCTTTGCCTAAACCTCCCAAGTGCTAGGCAAGAGATACCATTATTTTCTATTTCTGTTATCTGAACTGAAGTTTACCCTAAAAAAAAAAAAAAAAAAAAAAAGCCACGCCTGTGTTAAAAATTTGGCAAGGCTGACTGACTTGATTGAACTTAATCATTAAAGAGATTTGGAGTGCATAGATCCAATTATCTGTCTTTAGCCCCCTTTACAGCCACCTTTACAGCCACGTATTAGCTACCTGTGTGTCTGCTCTAACATCCTCTGACTACTGGGTAAAACCTTTTGGAATGCATCAACTTCACATTACTGGCATCTACCAACCCAAAAGCTAAGATGTCACCAAGTGGCACCTGAAGCCTGTGACAAAGCTTTCTGCACTCCACTGTCATCCTCCTGGTACTCCTACCGGTCTATTTGTTTTTGTTTTTTGGTGTTTGCTCGTTTTGTTTTGTTTTTCGAGACAGGGTTTCTCTGTGTAGTTTTGGTGC
>CABHPP010138285.1:0-35896 GCA_902168425.1 Peromyscus attwateri | reverse complement strand
GTGTGTGTGTGTGTGTGTGTGATCTGCGTTTGCAGATATGCATGCCTGTGCACACATGGACACCTGGAGTCCTGAGGTCAATATTGTCTCCTCCAA
This sequence comes from Peromyscus attwateri, assembly GCA_902168425.1. NCBI lineage: Eukaryota > Metazoa > Chordata > Mammalia > Rodentia > Cricetidae > Peromyscus > Peromyscus attwateri. The sequence continues at coordinate 35,800 of CABHPP010138285.1, read as the reverse complement.
GCCTTTTTCACCTTATTTCTGAGAAGGGTTCCTCACTGAGTCTGCGGCTCTCCAATCTGCCTAGACTGGCCGGCCACTGAGCTCCAGGGATCCACTTGTTTCCATCCCCAAACTTGGGGCTCCAGGCACCCACTCACATACCTGCTTTTGCATGGGTGTTGGTGGCTACGTTTGTGCGGCAAGCGCTTCGCCCACTGAGACAGCTCCCCGGTGCTCTCTTATTATTTTTACATGTTCAAAGAATATCACCTAAATAATACAAATAACATTGCACTGAGAAATACAGCCCTAGGTACAGGTGAAGGTGAAGAGCCTGCAATTACCTCACCCAGAATGTCCGCAAACCACTTCTATACATCTTTGTTTATTTACTTTGAAGACAGTGTCTCACTGTGTAACCTTGACTGACCTAGAACTCACTACATAGACCAGGCTGGCCTCTGCCTTCCCAGTGCAGGGATTGAAGGCAGCTGCCAGCACACCCAGGATTATCCTCCTTTAGAAACTCTACTCTGAAAGACTTGCCAACCTCAGGAAAAGGATAAGTGTACATAAAACTACAAGTGCACGCTGATTATTACTTTACTTATTTTATGCACACGGGTATTTTTCCTGCATGTATGTCTCCGCACCACATGCATGCCCAGTGTCTGCAGAAGCCAGAAGAGGGGCATCGTATCCCCTGGGCCTGGAGTTACAGAAGTTGTAAGCTGCTTAATGGGTGCTAGGAATTGAACCTGGGTCCTCACTAAGAGCAACCAGTGCTCTTAACCCCTGAGCCATCTCTCCAGCCTCCAGACTTCATTGTAAAAGCAGCAAACAATACCTCAGAGACACCGGCCTGTTTGATTTCTACAGTGATGCATCTTAGGTTTAGTCAGCAAAGACCACGTATTAATTTCTTCCCCTGTTGCTAAAATAAAATACCGGACCAAAGCAACTTGAGGGAGAAAGTGCCAGTGTTGGCTTCTCGTTCCAGGAGGTGGAATCCATCATGGCAGGAGAGACATGGCATCAGGGGCAGGAAGCTGGCTGATCACATTACACACGCTCAGACTTCAAAGAACAGGAAGTGGGGCCTGGCTATACATCCTCTAGGCACACCCCCAGTGTTGTCCACTGGCTGTGACATTGGCTTCTGATGGCAGATGGCACTTCTGGTGCTCTGGCCTGGCTAGCTCCTTTGCTGGGGCCGATCTGCAGACTAATCATAGTGTCTTAATTACTTTCCTCATTGCTCTGACAAAATAACCTGAGGAGAGCAACTGAAAGGAAGGTTTATTCTCGCCCACAGTCCCAGGGGATTAGGCCATCATGGCGGGAGGGACATGGCAGCAAGTGACAGGAACAGGGGCCCCGGCAGGTCACACTCTATCTGCAGTCGGGAAGCAAAGAAAGGTGGATGCTGTCAGCTCCTTTTCTCCTTTTTATTCAGTGTGGGCCCTCATCCCAGAGAATGGTACCACCCCGTTAACTGAGGGGGTCTTTCCACCCCAGTTAACCCAGTCAGGATGATCCCTTCCCGGGTGCCTGGAGGCACTCCTCCTGGGTGAGTCCAGAGACTGTCACGTTGATGACTAATGTGAACCACCACAGTCTGCTCAAACGGTCTGTCGGTCTGCCTGTGCCCCTCGTCTGTCATATCCGCCTGCCTGGCACACATGCTGGTTCACATCTGTTACACAACCAATCATATTTTGGCCAGTCTTTCATTTTCTTTCATCTACATGTCTTGTTTGTTTTTCTGCTTACTTAACTCCAGTATCAATGGTTGTATGGAATCATTTCTGTCCTAGCTAGAACTGATCAGTTTGGACTCGTGTAGTCTGAACCTGAGTTACGTTTCCATTGTCAAAAAGATCAGGCCAGTGAGATGGCCCAGTGGGTAAAGGCACTCACTGCCCAAGCCCAAAGACAGAACTCTCTGGAACCCACATAAAGGTGGAAGGACAGAACAGAGTCCACAAAGTTGACCTCTGACCTCCGCGCACACACTGTGACATGTGAATGCCTATATGCACACATCACACACATGCTAATAATAACATTTTAAATGAAAAATTATTTGGTTCTAGAATGCCATGTGGCTTATTTGTGACCGTAAGACTGGGAGGCTTTTGTAGAGTCTCCGGATTCTCACAGAGGCCAGTTGAGGAAGCACTCTTTAGATAGCTAAAGCAAGAGTCCAAACAACCTCTAAGTGGGCTGTTCAACTTCCAGAGGAGGGGGGATGCCGCCCTGGGTACTGTAGGATAGTTCTACCTACATGGTGGGAGTGTTTGTGTGACCTGCAGTGGCATGGACTGCCCTCTGGTTTGATGTATGTACATACCCATGTATGGTATGCATATGTAAATATATATAGAGAGGTCAATATTGGGGAAGGGAGAACATAATACCTTGAACTCCATATGTGCCTGATGACCCTGAACTTTTTCTTTCTTTCTTTCTTTTTTTTTTTTTTTTTTTGGTTTTTCGAGACAGGGTTTCTCTGTGTAGCTTTGCGCCTTTCCTGGATCTCACTCAGTAGACCAGGCTGGCCTCGAACTCACAAAGATCCACCTGGCTCTGCCTCCCGAGTGCTGGGATTAAAGGGGTGTGCCACTCCTACCCGACTTTTCTTTTAATTTTTGATTTTTAATATTTTATGTGTTTGGGTGCTTGCCCACATCCTTGTGTGCTGTGCCCACAGACCAGGAGAGGGTGTTGGGTCCCTTGGAAGTGAAGTTACAGATGGTTGTGAGCCACCACGTGGGTGCTGGGAACTGAACCCAGGTCCTCTGGAAGAGCAGCAAGTGCTTTTAATCACTAAGCCATCTCTCCAGCCCTAGCCTTGAAATTCTGACCCTCCTGACTCCACTGGGATTGAAGGTATGCAGCACCCACACCTAGTTCAGGATGGAATCAAATCTACCAGCAGGTCTACATCGCAGCCCGGTTTTGTATTTCTGTGCAAGGTTAAGAGTAGAATTGAGCCCCATCTACCTGGCCTGATGCACCACTGAAGAAACCGCCCCTTCAGGTGGAGGGCTGCTTCTGAGCACTGCTCTACCCTGGGACCTAGGGAAGGCTTTAACACACCTGTCTTCCAAAAACCACAGTATTTTTAGCGTGGCTAGTTTAGAGCTGATTTGCAAGGGGGATAATGATAACTTTCATAGCTGAGCTTTCTCAAAGGACATCTGCTCAAATTCTGTTCAAACATGCTCTAGCTGGCTCACTGTGGTTTTTTAACTGGGTCGGGGTCCAGGGTCCTATTAGAAGAGAGCTGGCCTGTCCAAGGCCCCCTGGTGGGGAGGTTAGTGACTCCTGGAAGCTTTGAGGCAGTGAGAGCCCAGGGTCCTGCTGGGAAGGACGCACAGCCCTGTTCCCTTCTGCCCTCCTCCTGTCAGCCTTTTCTCTGAGTGCAGGGACCGGAAGAGCTGGGGCGTGAGGCCTCACACTACCCAGCTTAGCCAGTTGACAGAGAAGCCTGCCAAAGCTTTCTGGTTCAGTGGGCCAGCTCTTCCCATGAGAAAGCCCTTGCCTGGACTCTGAGGAGGCCTCTCTGTGTCTTTTGCTCACTGGACCTGTGGGCATGGTGTGTCTCCTGGCAAGCTGCGGTGTGCCTGGCTTCCTCATCCTTCATTGTGCCCAATGAAGGGGCCACCATGTGAGAATCTGGGAGGTGTAAATTTATTTTATTTTTAGTGTTTTCAACAGGGCCTTTCACTGGCGAGCAAGCACTCTAGCCCTGAGCTAAGGTTAGCCGTTGCCACTGGTGGTGTTTCTCTCCTCCCGACCTGCCCTTGGACTCCCTCTGCCTCTGAGAAACCATGGAGACATGTCCCTATGACACGGAATTGCTGGGGTGTGAGGAAGTCTCTCCAACCTGGGAAGAAAGAGGACAAATGTCCTAGGCATGGGAATCAGTGACAAACAGGGCACACACCATGTCTGGGGGTTGGGCCTCAGGGGTGACTCCCGCTTCTTCCCTCTCAGCCAGGAGACAGAAGGGTAAGCCCATGCCTCAGAGTCAGGACTGCAGAGGCCTGGGTGTGGCCCCTTGCAGCATGAAAGATCCTGCTCTCCCTACTTAGCCCTGATCGGTAATTCCTAGGGCTGGTTTATCATGCCACCATGAAGAATGGGTGACAGACACACAGGCCAAGAGACAGCAGAGAGGTTCAAATCCCCAGTCATTTAGCTAACAATTGCTCTCTAAGCCTTAGTTCATAGACACAAGTTCAAGAAGCCACTGGCCTGCTCCTGAGTTGGACTTTGCAAATGCTTAGTGGCCACACGGGCTACTGTATTAGATGAAACAGATACAAAATGTATCAGGGTGGCCCAGCTTAGTACCCTGAGCATGGGTTTCCTAGAATCCTTAACCAAGTTCCCTGATACAGGGCACGGCTTGCAAGCAGAATGTGGCCTCTTGTCTTTGATAAGCCCACTGTTCAAACAGACATCCTTTGAGGTCAAGTCCATCAAGAGCTAGCCCCAAAAGAGTCAGATGGGCTGTTGGACCTCCAGAAAGAAAGGGACTGTCATTTGCACACACATTTTATTTTCCCTGTTATGATTGGCAAGCGTTTTCTGCAAGGGCCAGATAGAAAGTGCTTTAGGCCTCTGGCCCACATCTCCGTCATTCACATCTGCCATCAGTAGGTGGTGGACGGGCTCCATAGAATGTGACTGACAAACACAGGCCTTAGGTTGGTAGCCTCCATACCGGATTATCACCTATGGAAGGGGAGTCCATATCTGATTTGCCTGTGCGTAGAAGAGCAGATTCACTACAGTGCAGAGTGGGTACCCCACGAATATTCATTTGGAGAAATTTAAATGAAACAAGTGGCTGAAACTATAGTTGCATGTATGCTTACCTGGGAACCCAGCAAGCCATCCCCTAGACCAGCAGTTCTCAACCTGTGAGTCAAGACCCCCTGAGCAATCGAACACCCCTTTCACAGGGGTCGCCTAAGACCATCAGAAAACAGATATTTGTATTACAATTCATAACAGTAGCAAAATTACAGTTATGAAGTAGCAACGAAGATTTTATGGTTGGTCATCCCAACATGAGGAGCTATATTAAAGGACTACAGCATCAGGAAGGTTGAGAACCACTGTCCTAGAGCATACCCAAGAGAACTGCCTACGTGCAGATGCTCAGAGATGCTGGATAGTAGTTCAATTTACCCATTTTCCTGTCAGTTTGCATTGGGATAGAGTTCAGTTTGGGGGCTTTTTTAAAAAATAAATAAATAAAAATAAAAAATAAAAATAAAACATGGATTCTTAGGATCAAACTCAGATCCTTATGTTTGATTGCAAGGCAAGTATGGTGGTGGTGGTGGTGGTGGTGGTGGTGGTGGTGGTGCATGTTTGAGACAGGGTATGTAGCTCTGACTGGACTAGAACTCACTGTGTAGATCAAGCTGGCCTCAAAATGACAGGAATCCACCCACCTCTCCCTCCTGAATTCTGGGATCAAAGGCATGAGGCACCAAGCTACAGCCTAGCACTGTTTTGATTTAAAAAAAAACCTTAAAAGACAAACCAGTTTGTCCAAAGAGAATGCACCCATGGACTGCTGTCAACTGATCTAATGCTCCAGCTGATGCTCCACACACTTACCTCCACCTCCCACACTGGTTCCCACCCTTTGAGGGCTGTGTGTGTGTGTGCTCTGGCGTCAGCCAGCCCCTCCTCTGTGGTTTCTGCAGAACATCGTTGCCGTGGGAGCTGGCTTCTGCGATGGCCTCCGCTGTGGAGACAACACCAAGGCAGCCGTCATCCGCCTGGGACTCATGGAAATGATCGCTTTCGCCAAGATCTTTTGTAAGGGGCAGGTGTCCACGGCCACCTTCCTGGAGAGCTGCGGGGTAGCTGACCTCATCACCACCTGCTATGGCGGGCGGAACCGCAAGGTGGCAGAGGCCTTTGCCAGGACCGGAAAGGTACCCTAAACCCCACCTGAGACCTTTTCATCTGAGCCCCCCAGACTGGGGGAAGTGAGACCTGTCCCCACAGAGACTTCCCCTAACAGCACCCGTTCTGTCTGCCCTGGCAGTACTCACCTGACTGCTCTGGCCCTTAAATGTCCTTATCTTTTCTTTCTTTTAATTTTTTTAAATTCAGCATACAAAGTAACAGGTTTTATGATGGCATTTTCATAATACTTAAGTTGATTCTCCCCCAACCCCTCTACCTCCCAACTTCTGTCTCCCCACGCCATCCCTGATTGTGCCCTTCTACTACCAGAATCCCCCTCCACTTTCATATCACAGGTGTTCTGTTACCCTCCCAGATCCTGTAAAGCCTTGCTCCCCTTCTCTGGGGCTCGCCTCTAGTCTCCTGGCCTCTGCCCACACCCACTCCAACATAAATGTACAGACATAAGCACTAGAAGCTAGGAGACAGGGGAGATGGCTCAGCCACACAAACATGAAGGCCCCACATTGGCTCACCAGCACCCACATAAAGAGCTGGGTGTAGCCGTATGAACCTGTAATGTCTGTGCCGGGGAGGCAGAGACTGGAGGATGCCCGGGACTTACAGGTCAGCAGGCCCGGCTAAGTCAGTAGCTTCTGGGTCAGGGAGGAAGGTGGACAGTGACTGGGGAAGACACCCAGCACCAGCCTCTGGCCTCTACATGCATGCACACACATGGGCATGGACACACAAGTACACAAACACACGTGTGTGTACACGCACACACACAGTTAGAAGGTAAGATCCTCGTATGAGAAAACGTGCACTATTTGCCTTTCTGAGCCTGGGTGACTTCACTTAATGGCACATTTTCCAGTCCCATTTGCCTGCACATTTCATGGTTTCATCTTTCTCTGTGGAATGTCCTAGGCCTTTCCTTGCCTGGAAACAGGACATCTCAGCTCTCCTCTCCACCTCTCTTGAAAGGAACATTCTCAAGTGGATCCTTTCTTTATGCTTCGCTCCTCAGACCATTGAAGAACTGGAGAAGGAGATGCTGAATGGGCAGAAGCTCCAGGGACCTCAGACCTCTGCCGAGGTCTACCGCATCCTCAAGCAGAAGGGGTTGCTCGACAAGTGAGTCCTGTTGGCTGGGTTGCTAGTTCCTCAGACAGTCGCAGAGGCTGGGGGAGAGGAGCTGTCTGGCCAGTGGACTTCGGACTCGACTGGGTCTGTTTAGACTTTTATGTGATGTGGTCATCTCTGGTGGGAAATAGCTACTTACACAAAACCAATTTCAACTTCATGGAGAAGAGCTTAATCCTATAGACAAAGCATGGTATAGAATATGAAATTTTAGTCAAGTGTGCCCAGCATTTTTACATTGTGACATGACATTGTCATCTACAAGGTTCACACTTGAAAACCCTGCAGTTGAGTAACAACAACAACAACAAAAAAAATAGCCAAAAAAAAAAGACTCAATGTTTTAAGTCAGTTTATAATTGTGTGTGTTGAGCTCCATCCATAGCCAATCCTGAGGAACTTTAGGCACATCTGCTAGGATCTAGTTTGTTCTATAGGGAGTCACCTTTGCAGCTGGTTTTCTTTTGAGGCAAGGTCTCACTACATGCCCTGGTTGGCCTGGCACTCATTATATAAACCAGAAATCTGCCTGCTTCTGTCTCCAGGGTGCTAGGATTTAAAGTGTGTGCCACCACACCCAGGTACTTTTGGTTTTTCTGAAAGGAAATAAATGAGCTGGGTGTGGTGGTTCATGCCTGAAACTCTAGCATTGGGGAAGATGAGGCAGGAGGATTGCCACAAGTTTGAGGCTAGCTTAGGCTGCAAAGGGATTTCAAAGTCAGCCTTAGCTACAGAGTAAGACCATGTATTTTGAAAGGGGGAGGGGGGATGAGCTGAGTATGGTAGTTAGTGTATGCCTCTAACCTTAACACTCAGCAGACTGAGGCAGGAGGATCAGGAGTCCACTACTAGTATCTGAGGCTAGCCCAAGAGGAGAGAAAAGTCTCTTTGACTCATGGTTTCAGAAGTCTCAGCCCGTGGTGCTCTGGCCCCTTTTTTGGGCCTATGATGTTGCAGTATATCCCCTGCAGGAGTAGAACATCACTGCAGGAACACATGGCTGAGGAGGTCTGTTTGAGGTGGCCAGGAAGCAGAGTCAGGAAGGTTCCCAGGATCCCATTTAAGGGACCTGCCCCACAATGACCTCACTTCCTCCCCTCAGGTCCTATGTCTTCAAGGTTCCAGCACCTCCCAATAGTGCTAAAGAATAGGGATTGATCACTCAAAGCCTGGAGGGGTGCACTTGGGGACCAGACCATAGAGGCATGTACCATTAACCATCCCCTAATTCTAGAGAGGGGAGACCTAGCTGCCAGAGACTGGAGGGGGCAGGTGGTTACAATGATTGCCAGCCATGACTACTGTAGTCTATGCACTTCCCTCCACACAGGAAGTGGCACAAAGTCACATTTCACACAGAACGTGGACCGGGCATGGTGGCTCACACCTCTAACGCCAGCATTCAGGAAGGCGGAAGTAAGAAGATTTCTAGGTTTTAGGCCAGCCAGGACTACGTAGTGAGACCCTGTCTTAAATAAACATACAAAAGACAACACTCAAAGTTGTCTTCTGACCTCTGCACACATGTACATAAGTACATATCTGCAGGTACATGTTGTATGGAATCCACCAGAGAAGACTACTCAGGCCAATAGGAAGTCTTTATTAGCCAACTGGTGACTATGTTGGGTGCTCAGGATCGCAGTGCAGCCCTGAGCCCTTCTCAGGGGTGAGTTTTTAAACACAAAAATCATATCCTGGGTTGACACACCTCAGTTAGTCAGAATCACAACTACAGGAGCCAAAAAGCAAGGTTAGTACATTTAAGGGCTCTCCCAGAACTATGGACTTGGATGGGTTAGGTCTTTGTTCTCATTGGCAGGTGATGCTGCCTGTGTGCTGGGTTTCTGGGCATAAAGTGTGCTTTCATCATGGTATCAGTTGTGCTATGGTCTGGGGGCGTGCTTGCACACACACACACACACACACACACACACACACACACGAACTCACTCCAAGGTGTACAACCTAACGCATCCTTCCCTTCCTACCCCTCCAGGTTTCCCCTCTTCACAGCCGTGTATCAGATCTGCTATGAAGGCAGGCCTGTCACAGAGATGCTGTCCTGTCTGCAGAGTCACCCAGAGCACATCTGAAAGGAAGCGGGCAGCCAGCAGGGAACAGCCTTGCCTATGGTGGGATCACCCAGAAAACCAGGGGTTGGCAGTGAGATCCCTGCTGAACTGTACTCTGACCCTGAACGCATACAGATTGTTACAGCTTTGATCTTCTGCTGAGAGAGGCACTTCACTGGCTAAGATGGAGTGTGTGTGTATGTGTGTGTGTGTGTGTGTGTGTGTGTGTGTGTGTGTGTGTGTAAGTGTGCTCTTTTCTCATTCTGTGGGTGTGTCTCTGAACCCAAATCAGGTGTCTATTTTAATGATCACATTTGAAATCTCCCCACCAGGGCAGCTTGTGAGGTTGGAACTAACTCAGCTGAATTTTATGAATCTTGTGGCTGTGACTCATTTATATGTGAGTAGAGGGAGGAATTGGTTTTCTCTCTGATACAGTTACCCAGCCAACTTTTTGGATTGTGGGTTGATCGCTTAATAATCAGGTGTTTTAATTAGCTAATCCACTTACACATTTCTTTGTGATAAAGATGCCACATTTCTTGCCTCTTTCCTCTTCACTAGCTGCCAGAATGGGCTTTTACACAGACCCAGCAGTGGCAGAGGAAGGAAGCTTCCCTGCAGTGACCGGCACATCCTTCTGGGGACAGACACTTTATCATGCTCTTTGCTAGGTGGGACTTTTCGGCATCTGTGTTGCTTCGGGCTCATGGAACCCTGAGAGGGGCCACTGTCACTCCTCACATAAGAAGCCACAGCTGTCCCTGGCCACCTACGGACATGGACAGGAGCCTAGTACACATTCCTCCATCCCTCCAGGATGGGACCTGCTAGAATGTCACTGGGCCTCTTTGACCTCTAGTTAACTTGGTAGGAATGCTACATGCAGCCTTTCCTGAGGCCACAGGAGTGCTTCCTGCCTTCGAGATTTGTAGGGCAAAGAGTCTCGAGGAAGGTCACTACTCCAAGTGATGTCCCCAATCCAGCAGAGTCATTGCACTCTTAAGAAAGTGGGTTCCCGGGCCTCAAGAATGGCCCCTGTGTTTCAACACGCCTCCTGTGTGTTTCTGATGCTCACTACAATTTGAAAGTCACTGCATTAAAGAATCTACTTTAGCATAACCTTCATTGAACAATGTTCTTTAGGAGGCACATGTCCCATAGTCATCTGGCTGTTCCAGGTGGTCCCGGAACGGCCAGGTGAGTTTGGGAAGAGTAGCCTCTGTACACTTTCCTAGCTCTAGCCTGGGTGCCAAGGCCTCCATAGACCCTACTAAGCTAACAAATACCCAACACTTAGGCCAGCATATCAGCCAAAACGTCTAGAGAAGACTGCCACAGAGTGAGGTGCCCCTCACTCCCCACAGGAAATCAGCATGGCTAACTGCCTGTGCTAGTTTGTTCTCTGTGGCCTGGGCTGGCCTCAAACTTGTCAGCTTCTTGCCTCTGTCTCCTGAATAGCTGGGATTGCAGGTTCTGAACTTTCTGAATCCTTGAGGAAGCCTTCAGGTGACAGGGTCAAGGGCAGATAAGGTGAGGTCAACCTCCCTGACACGCACACTATCCGGAGTAAGTGCTTTGGATTCTAGAATTAGAATGTGAATGATGATATCTTTATTTAAAAATTAGGCATCCTGTAAGGGTGAATGTACAAATGTCATACAGTCATGTGCTTGTGAGATTTTCCTCTCCCTCATCCTGGGTTTGGTACCTCCACCCCACTCAACATCCCTTATATAACTGAAATGATTGTAAAAATACATTTTTATGGGAATTTTTAAACTATCCAAAAAGACTTTTGGAGCATTGTAGAGTCCCATACCTAAAAGTCTATGGAGGCACACAGCTGAAAATTTCAGTTTTCATAATGATGTTGTCAATCAATTCTTTTCTTGTCTCCTGATGGATCTTTTTAAAACTTTGTACATAGGTAACAAAGAGTTACTTTTTAAGATATCCAAAGGGCTGTACGCTACTGTGGTGTCTACAAAGTAGGATAATGAGGAATTGTTAACACTTGTGTTTTGCATCCTCGTTTACATCCTCATTGACACCACTTCTAGGCCTTGTACTTCCGGTCCTTCCTTCTTTCCCTCCTGAATGCCCCTTACTGACCTAAGTCAGCTGATGTGCTTATCACAGTCCACTCATGATGGAAACAGGTCAGTTTAGGTTTGCGCTCTGATAGCCAGAAGCATCACTCTGTGAGTTCTCTATTTTTGTAACCAACTGCTGATTGGTGTTTCGTGTGAGCTGTGGCAATAGGAACAGAGACACCTAGATTAGATACTTAATCTGTGAATGTAAATCTAAACTATTGCCTTGCTCCTCTCCTCCCCACCGCAGTTTGGGACAAATCTCTGGAAATCCACCGCTGGGGCTGGAGCTGAGCCAGCCTTCTAGTGTTTCAACAGCTGGCTAAGGAGGGTGCTATGATGAGGTAGCAGTGTCCAAACAGTTTTTCTCTGCCAGTTCTGATTGGCTAGCCTCTTACTTCCATATGTACTGTATATGGACTTCTATGGACTTCTATGGACTGTAGGTGGATGTATAATTTAAAGGTTTGACTTAATAAACACAACCTCTCAGACCTGTACCATGGAGCCTATTTTTCTTCGTTTCTGTTTTTATAAATTATTTTATTATTGCATTTTATGTGTATGGGTGTTTTGCCTGCATGTATGTATGTGCACCATGAGAGTGCCTAGTGCCCTCAGAGACCAGAAGAGGACACTGGATCCCCTGTGGTTACAGATGGTTAGGAGCCACCATATGGGTGCTAGGCATCACCCTAGGTCCTCAGTAAACTCAGGTCCTCTGGAAGAACAGCCAGTGCTCTTAACTGCTGAGCATCTCTCTGACCTCTCTTCTTGGTTTTATGAGGACAGAGTTTCATGTAGCTCAGGTTAGTCTCGAAACTTGCTACATAGCTGAAGGTGGCTTCCCTGGTCCTCCTGTCTCTACCACCCAGGAGCTGGGGTCACAGGCATGCACCACCATGCCCAACTCTACCACCCAGGAGCTGGGGTCACAGGCATGCACCACCATGCCCAGCTCTGTTTTTATTTTTTTTCTTCCTTTTCCTCCTCTTCCTTTTCAGTGTGTGGTCATTGTTTTGCCTCTCCTCCTCCTCCTTCTTCTTCTTCTCCTCCTCCTCCTCCTCCTCCTCCTCCTCCTCCTTTGTTTTGATATCAGGTCTATGTAGACCAGGCTGGCCTCAAACTCACAAAAATCTGTAAAATATAAATTCTTTGTATATTTGATTTCTCTTGTAGCTTGCGTGTTCTGCCAAGATCTGTCAGTAATTTTAAACAGCTTTATTAAGATATACAGTTCACATATACAATTCATTGATCTTTAGTACCATATCTCTTGGTTAGGGTCACTATTGCTGATATAGACACCATGGCCAAAGCAAGCTGGGGAGGAGAGGGTTTATTTGGCTTATGCTTCCAATGTTCATCACCAAAGAAAGTCAGGACAAGAACTCAAACAGGGCAGGAACCAGAAGGCAGGAGCCGATGCAGAGGCCACGGAAGGGTTCTGCTTACTGGCTTGCTCCCCACAGCTTGTTCAGCCTGCTTTCTTATAGAACCCAGGACCACCAGCCCGGGGTGGCCCCACCCACAATGTGCTGGGTCCTCCCCCATCAGTCACTAATTAAGAAAATACCCTACAGGCTTGTCTACAACCTGATTTTTTTTTTTTTTGGTTTGGGTTTTTTTGTTTTTTTGAGACAGGGTTTCTTAGTGTAGCCCTGGCTGTCCTAGAACTCACTCTGTAGACCAAGCTGGCCTCGAACTCAGAGAGGTGTGCACCACCGCCTGGCATGCAGCCTGATCTTATGGAGGCGTTTTCTCAACTGCAGCTCCCTTCTCACCAATGACTCCAGTTTTTGTCAAGTTGACATAAATGTAGCCAGCACAGCACCATTTTCAAACATTTCCATAACCTCAAAAGAGACTGTATGCCCTTTAGCTACCCATTCATCAGTTTCAGCAATATCTATAAAAAATGTAACTGAAATTGTATTTTTTTTTGACAGGGTCTCACTATGTAGCCATAGTTTGCCTAGAACTTGCTATCTAGACCAGGCTGGCCTCAGATCTCCCTGCCTCAGCCTCCATAAGTGCTGGTATTACAGGCAAGTACCACCACATCCACCTAGAAAAACACTGTTTTCACCCCAATGATCAAAAAGCTTTGAGCTATCCTTTACTGCTGAGGCCCCATCCCATCAAGTCCCCAGAACTACAGAAGTCAACCTGAGACCCTTCCTGCCATCCTGAGGCTTCCTTTCTAGGTCTGCAGCACGCAGTTCAGGTACACAGACTGTAACCAATGCCCACACCTGGCCCAGAGTGGCCACTGATCTCTAAGACATCTCTGGCTTAGTCTCTAGCCCCATTTCTCACACTGCTCCATATGGAAGTCACCTAGGAAGATTTGTGAACAGGGTTAATGGTCAACAGTCTTTTCTGTTGCTATAATAAAATACCCTGACAAAAGCAACTTAAGGGAGAAAGGATTTATTTCAGTTCATAGTTCCAGGTTAGAGCCCATTACAGCAGGGGAGTCACAGTGTCAGAAACTTGAAAGAGCTAGTCACATTATATCCACAGTCAAGAGCAGAGAGCAAGGAATTAATGCACACATGCCTGGACTCAGCCGGCTTTCTCCCCTCTTAACACAGTTCAGGATCCCCTGCCTAGGGAATGGTGCCACCCATAGTGGGCAAGTCTTCCTGCCTCAATTAACACAACTGAAATAATCTCCTACAGACATGTCCACAGGCCACCTGATCAATTCCTTGTTGTTGGCTGTTTTATTCTTCGGCTCTTTTGGGGGGGGCACCACCCAGCTCCCAAATAAATTGTACACCGAGGCTTATTCTTTCTTATGAATGCCCAGCCTTAGCTTGGCTTGTTGCTAGCCAGCTTTTCTTAAATTATCCCATCTACCTTTTGCCTCTGGGCTTTCACCTTTCTCTTACTTCTGTGTATCTTACTTTCACTCTTACTCCATGGCTGGCTGGGTGGCTGGCCCTTAGCACCCTCCTCTCCTCCTTTTCTTGTTCTCTCTTCCTTCCTTCCTTCCTTCCTATCGGGGACTAAGGGGGTCCAGCCCCTCGATAGTCCCCTCCCAGGGTCCGGGAAGAATCTACAATCAGCTGATAATTAATCTTTGATGAAAAGAAGTGAATCTATGTACACGAAACTCCTTAGTCCGTATACTTCATTATTCTGTGTCAGTTACAAGCTTATATTCTGCTCTCATATTTAGCTCATTTCTAGCCTGATTTCTCTCTACACTTGTCTGCGGTCCCCTCCAGGTTCTATCTTAATTCCTTCTTTTAGTTCTGCCCCTTCTAGGTTCTCATCCATCTTGTTCCTTCCCATATCATCTCCTCTCCCATCTCCTTCTCTCTCCTCATCTCGTTCTTCCTCATCTTGTTCTTCCCCATCTGGCTCTTCCTCATCTTCCATCTCGTTCCTCTAGTCCTCTCTTCTAGCCCTTCAATCTACTTCTTCCCCATCTCAGTTTGTTCCTCTCAAGTTCTTACCCATCTAGTTCTTCCATTCTCTTTTCCCTTCTCCGTCCTGTGCCCTGGAAGTCCCGGTATATAAAGGGAGGGTCCGAGCTAAATTGTGTAAAGCTATTACTTAACATCCACCTCTCCTAGGCAGTGTCTCCTTGCGGAATTTACCGTAAGTCAGGAGACTTGCATGTGGGCTGCTATCATTGTTAGTCCTCAGAAGTTGGGCAACCACCTGGGTGGTGTTTCCTGTAGTCCTTGAAAGTGGCTAAGGGAGAATAATCTGATTCCAGAGAAAGCCTTTCCTGAGGCTGTTCTCCAAATACCTGGAATGTGTATGTCCAGAGAGTGATTAGTCTACACTGTTAGTCTTTCTTAGGGAAAAGTCAATTGGAAAAACTATGAAGGCACACATGATTTTCATAACAGAACACAGCTGATATATAACAAGCCAAGTAACACCAAAAACTCCTTGGGATTTGGCTTCCTCTGGAGGAATTCCCTGATCCCTCCAGGTAGTGACTTTGCCATAACCAGCTGAGTTCTTATGATATATTCCTGCGGCCCGCAGCACCTTCCTTTCCCAGATTTCTCCTTCTATTTATTCTTTGCCTGCCAGCCCCACCTATCCTTTCTCCTGCCTCGCTATTGACTGTTCCCTCTTTATTAGACCATCAGGTGTTTTAGGCAGGCACAGTAACACAGCTTCACAGAGTTAAATGCAACATAAAGGAATGCAACACATCTTTGCATCACTAAACAAATGTTCCACAGCATTAAAGAATGTAACATAATATTCTACAACAATTTCTCATTGAGATTCCCTTCTCAGGTGATTCTAGATTGTGTCAAGTTGACAAATAACACTAAATATGCTGGGGTAGTAGTGATGCACACCTTTAATCCCAGCATTTGGGAGACAGAGGCAGGTGAATCTCTGACTTCGAGGCCAGTCTTGTCTACAGAGTGAGTTCCAGGATGGCCAGGGCTACACAGAGAAACCCTTTCTTGAAAAACAAACAAACAAACAAAAACCCAAACTAACAAAAACCTAAATATCACAGTCACCTTCGGAGGTTTCAGTTTCTCTAATATAACATGGATTCCAGCTCAGCTGGTTTTCAAGTCTCCTCCAGGTAATATCATTGAACAGCTAGGCCTAGGAGCTCCTAAGACAAATTCCAGTCATCCCAGCATCCGGGAAACTGAGGCAGAAAGACCACTGCAAATCTGAGAGCAACCTGGACTACACAGCTAAACACTGTCTCAACAAATAAAGCCCAAGCTGAGGATGTAGCTGATTTGGTAGAAGAGTGCTTGGCATCCGTGAAGCCCTGGGTTCCATCCCCAGAACTACGGAAACCAGGCATGGTGGTGCACGCCTGTGATCCCATCAAGACAGACAGAAATTCAAGGTCAAGGTGAAAGATTGCTCATGGATAAGGGCATTTGCTGACTTCAGTTTAATTCCCAGAACCCACCTACTCCCCAAAGTTGTCCTCTGACCTCCACAGGCATGTTGTGACATGCATACATGCATGCATGAACACATGCACACGATATATAAATAAGTTTATCCTTGGCTATAAAGCAAGTTCAGGGCCAGCCTGGGCTGTGACCCTGTCTCAAAACAAAACTAAAACACCTGACTAAATGGCTCTTGGAGAGGAGTCCACATGTCCTTTACTAAGGAATCAGAGCATGGTGGTCACTTTTTTACCATCCCACCTTGACCTCTGCTGGTGAATGGGTGCTTGGAATTCTGAAGACAAAGGAGCCTGTGTCTCCAAGAAAACACAGCTGGGGCCTTGGAAGGGCAGCTTGCCAAAGACATGCTAGGTATTTTTTTGGTTTATTTTCAGTATCTAGTTCACAAATGTGCTCTGTGGGGCACGGCTACTACATTTAACAGTGTTTACCCAAAACAACTTCCCACTCCTGCCAAGAGCTCACACACAGTAAGAGCAAACATTGGGTAGACACCTCAGTTTGTCTCTTTAAATAAAGCCCAGCCTGATCTCATCTCCACTAAGGAAGAGATTGCGGCTGCAGGCCGTCAATCCACTCCCTCCCTCGCCATCTGTGGGCTGGGGTGTGAGTGTGACACAGTAAGCCTTGGCCTTCCTCTTCCCGGGGAACCCGTGAGTTTATCAGGCTGATTTTCAGAGCAGTGGCCGAGGGCTCCGAGTGGGAGCGTGAATGGCCCTACGGCAGCTGCTAGGTCTGCACCAGAGTGGATGATGACCCCCAGGGCTGTGCAAATGGAGCTCCTTCCTCAGCCTGGATACTTTAGGCCCCTCCCAAGACCCCGAGGCGGTGTCCAATGAGGGCAGAACTACACACAACTGGTTGGGAGGAATGTCTGAATACTCAAGTGACAGTCTCATGTGACCCTCTCTGTCACTTCCTTACACAAGGGAATGTAAACTCAGCAAACCCAGCTATGATGACCCTTTGCAAGGAGGCACAGCTGAACTCAGGAAGATGTCAGCTGGTTCAGCTTGGAGAATAGTGTGTAACACCATCTCTCTGAATGTTTTGCCTTGGAATCCAGAAAAGGGCATCAGATCCCCTGTACCTGGAGTTACACACAATTACACATGGTTGTGAATCACCATGTTAGTGCTGGGAATTGAACCTGAATCCTCTAGAAGAGCAGTCAGTGCTCTTAACCACTGAGCAATCTCTCTAGATCCTCTGAAGATTTTTTCCCATGCACTGGCTTCCTGTCTTTTGTTAGTTTTTGTTTTTGTTTTTGGTGTGTGTGTGTGTGTGTGTGTGTGTGTGTGTGATCTGACCTGTCATTGGAATCTTACAGCAATAGCTACAGTAATTACCTCACAGATGGAGCGCCTCCCTGTCCTGAGGGGCTTGTCTCTGTCCCCTTATCACTTACAAACCTGTGCTCCATCTGTCAAGGATGACATCGTAGCATGCCCCAGCACCACAGTTGAAGGTGATTTTTAGAATTAGGGGAATCAGGAAGGTAAATGTCATGTGTGATGGTTAATCTCAATTATCAACTTGATGAGGTTAGAACCACGTGAAGATGGGCCCCTGAGGTTTCCTCCTGCACCTGTTGAGGTGAGGAGATCCACCTACTGTGGGTGGCGTCATTCCCTGGGCTGGGATCCTAGACTGTACGGAAGGGAGGAAGGGGGGTGAGTGCGAACGTTCATCACTCTCTGCTTCCAGGCTGCGGATGCAGTGTAACCAGCTGCCCTACCACACTGGACTGTAACCTCCACATGTAAGCCAAATAAACCCTTTCTCCCTTAAGGTGCTGAGTCAGAAAAAGGAACTAAGACTGCGTGCTTTCTCTTATTTGTGATGTCTAGGTTTTCCACAGATGCATAAAATCCTATTATATGTACAGGACGTGAGAGTGGAATTACACCATCTAGGAGGACAGAGGGGACTAACGAGGGAGAGAAGACAAGACACAGACGGGCGAGGTGGGGTGGGGGTTGGGGGGGATGGAGTGCTCAGCAGACAACATATACATGAATGAAAGCTTACAAAATAACAACCCTCCGAAGAAAAACAACCATGCAGAGAAAGCTAGCTTTGTACTGATCTGTGAATCTGCATTTTAAAAGATACCAACTCTTATATTCTCATCTACAAATGCACAAACACATGAAATAAAATAAATATTTTAAAAATATCTGGGGTTGGGGATTTAGCTCAGTGGTAGAGCGCTTGCCTAGCAAGTGCAAGGCCCTGGGTTCAGTCCTCAGCTCTGGAAAAAAAAAAAAACATTTAAAAATATGCCCTGCCGGGTGATGTGGCACACATATTTAATCCCAGCACCTGAAAGGCAGAAGTAGGTGGATCACTGGGTGTTGAGGCCAGCCTGTTCTATATAGTGTGATCTGGGCCAGCCAGGGCTACATGGTGAGATTCTGCCTCAAAAAACTTAAATTTTAAAATACATATACAGGGGTTGGAGAGATGGCTCGTTGGTTAAAAGCACTGGCTGCTCTTCCAAAGGGCCTGAGTTCAAATTCCCAACATCCACATGATGGTTCACAAATGTGTTAACTCCAATTCCAGGGAATCCAGTACTCTCTCCCAGCTTTCTGTGGGCACTACATCCAAGTAGTACATAGGCATACATTCAGACAAAACAGTCACACACATGAAATAATTTAAAAATAACAAAGGAAAGTGAAGGGGGACAGATTTGTTTTCTGAATTCTATCGTTACTGGCTCAAGCCACACTCTCTGGCTATGGTCCCTAAGGCACCTCCAAAGCTGTGTCGCCTTGACTCAGGAACCAGTGACCACTAAGAATCAAAGGCGCAGAGGTCACTGAAATGCACACCAGGGAGGGTGCTCCCAGGTGTCCGATAACCTCTCAGGTTCCTGCCAGCAGCCGCTGGCTGGTCGGGCTGCTCACTCGATCTGCTTCTCTCTTAAGGGGCCAAGGAGCCCGGCTTTATTTTCCAGCCACCAAGTGTTAATTCTCTGGTGTTTGTGGCACCTCCTGAGCCCTGAATCTGGGGCCTGTTCCTATGACCTAAAGCGGCATTCTCAAACCCGTGCAATCCTAGATAGGCAACTCCGTGTGAGAGCAAAGACCCTTGGTTGCCTGGCAGCTCACAGCTCTCCTGGGTGACAAGCTCTGACCAATGGCAACCGGCCAGGCCTTCCCATTGGTAGGCATCACAGGTGTGATGTCAGGTGGCTTGGTCTACCTTTCCGTACCTTCATTTTCACTTCGTTTATTATTATTTTGGCACGTGTATATGATGTCTGTATGAGAGCAGAGCCGGGCCTCTCCTTCCATGGTGGGTTTTAGGGTTTGACCTCAAGCCGGCAGGTTTGTGTGGCAACAGCTTTGACGACGGGCTGTGCCATCTCCCTGGCCTTATTTTCTGAGTCAGGACCGCTCATGGAAGCTGGAGCTCCCTGATTGGCTAGACCGGCTGGCCAATGAGCACCTGCCTCTCAGCGCTAGGCATGCAGGCACAACTACCACCCCTGCCTGGCACTCTAGATCTATGCTGGGGGCCTGAGCTCGGGACCTCTGCTGTAGAGAAAGCACTCTACCCACCAGAGCATCTCCGCAGTCCCCGCTTTTAATTTCCATGAAGACCCTTGCTCGGGCCGGGGATGTGGCTGAGTTGGTGGAGTGTACCCAGTATGCGTGAAGCTTGGGTCCTGTCCCCAGCGCTGCACAAACCCAGGTGTTATGGACTGATCCCAGCAATTGGAAGAGGCTGCCGGAGATCCTGTCTCAGAACAAAAAAATACCTTTGCTTAATTTGCTGGAAGCAAATTGAAGTCCTATGCCTTCTGATCCCATCCCAAGTCTGACCCATGTGTGCTTGCTCATGGGTAAAGATGTATTAAAAGCTTTATTGAAACCTCCTACTCTGTAAGATAACTTAAAAGTATATAATTTAACCTGGCTTGGTGGTGCATACCTTTAATCCCCACACATGGAAGGCAGAAACAGGCAGATCCCTGTGAATTCCAGGCCAGCCAGGACTACACAGTGAGACCCTGTCTCAAACAAACTATATGTGTGTGTGCACATGTATATTGTGTATGTATATATATATATATATGTATACACACACACACACACACACACACACACACTTTTAGCAGCATTAAAGAGAAGTACCCTACATGGGTGGATA
This sequence comes from Peromyscus attwateri, assembly GCA_902168425.1. NCBI lineage: Eukaryota > Metazoa > Chordata > Mammalia > Rodentia > Cricetidae > Peromyscus > Peromyscus attwateri. The sequence continues at coordinate 15,472 of CABHPP010138285.1, read as the reverse complement.
ATGCTATTCCCAGAAGCCATGGGTTATTAGACAAAAGTCTCAGTGCCAAGTGTGTGATACCTCTCTATGAGCTGTTGGTCAGGCAGGCTCCAGAGGCCTCCAAAAACACTGAAGACTTTTGCTATTGCTCTTGGCTGCTTACCAGAACCAGGAGACAAGACCCAATTGATAAAGACACCATATACTTTGGCTGCAAGGCATAGAGAAATCAAGGTACATCTGTCTTGGAGATCTTCTCCCTGCTGGTTAGCTTCCATAGTGCCAGAAGATGTTACACGGGCCACTGGGAGATGAAACGCTATCAGTGGGTCTTACTCATTAGTGGACTGTGTATGAACTGTCAGGCAAGATGTGTGTGCCTTCTGGGGCAACAGGACAGGAGTGTTACAGAGGTAACCAACCATTTTCCTTTCTTCTACTCATTTATTCTTTAATGTTCTGTTTTGTTTGAGAAAGGGTTTCTCTGTGTAGCCCTGGCTGTCCTGGAACTTGCTCTGTAGACCAGGCTGGCCTTGAATTAAGAGATCCACCTGCCCCTGCCTTCTGAGTGCTGGGAGCAATGACATTAGCCACCATGCCAGGCTTCTTCTTATTTTATTAATTAAGATTTTATTTATTTTAATGTGTGTGAGTGTTTATATATCTTTGCATCACATGCATGCAGTACCTGTGGAGGCCAAAAGAGGGCATTGGATCCCCTAGGATTGAAATTACAGACTGGTGAGCTGCCATGCAGGTGCTAGAAGTTGAACCTGGTTCCTTTGGAAGACCAGCTAGACTCTTAATTGTCGAGACATCTCTCTCTCTAGACTTCCATTTTTTTTCTTAAAAAAAAATTATAAAGGCTAGACATGGTGGCGCACGCCTTTAATCCCAGTCCTCAAGAGAAGGCAGGTGGATCTCTGTGAGTTTGAGGCCAGCCTGGTCTACATAGCAAGTTCTAAGATAGCTAGGAATAGATACATAAAGAGACCCTGTCTCAAATAATAATAATAATAATAATAATAATAATAATAATAATAAATAAACCCAGCTATCAGTGTGTGAAGGCAAGAATAACAGGAGCTCAAGGTCATCCTTGGCTACAGGGAAAGTTTGGATACAGCCTGGGCTACAGGAGATTATGTCTTAAGAATGAAACAGGGGCTGGAGAGATGGCTCTGCAGTTAAGAGCAGGTACTGCTCTTCCTAGGGGACCCAGTTCAATTCCCAGCACCCACATGGCCGCTCACAACTGTCTGTAGTTCCAGTTCCAGGGGACCTGACACCTGTGGCAAAACACTAATGCGCATGAAATAAAAATAAATTAATTTAAAAAAAGAATGAAACAAAATGAATAAACGAACAAAAACTCAAGAGACTGGAATTAGGAAAGCTAGAATGTAAGCAGGGTGGGACAGTGGCCTGCAGGTCCACTTGGCTCTGTCTGCTCAGTGTTCCTCGATCATTTTTTCCCTCAACCTCTGCTCCTCCCACCCCTGGCTTGTGACCCCCTGTGACCTCTGCAGCAGATCCCAGGCTTCGCCAGGAAAGTGGGTGTTCTCATTCAGGAGAGGCTGACAGACTTGGCTCCTCTTCTCACAATGGCCCAATCAGCTGGAGGAGCAGGCAAGAACTGGAAGGCCAGGGAAGAGGGGCAGGCAGCCCTCAGATCCACGGTGGCAGCTCTCACCTGCCCACACATCTGGGTCACCTAGCAGGTTTTTGCTTGTTTTTAAAGCGCTCACAGGCTGGATCTCTCCTCCAAAGCCACTGGTTTAGGATTTGGGAATGAGCAGGACTTTTGCTTTAGACAACTTGTACCCTGTCTTCCCTCTCACAGTTAGGGTGACCTGCTGCTTGCTGGCTGTGACGCCCTGGGAATAGCCAGCAGGTGTGGGCAGCCAGCTTGCCCAGGGAGTATCAGTTACCAGCAGGGAAAGAAAAACAGGCTTTTCTTGTTCCTGTTTTTGAGTGTGCACTGTTGTTTATCTTTTCCACAAACCTCAAAGAATCTGTGGGCTAGAAGAGACCTTGGCAAAGATCTGACATGCCACATTCATCAGCGGATGCAGATGAGGCAACCGAGTCAGCACTTGGCCTCAAAGTCCCACAGTACCAAGGGAATTCTGTCCATCCAGGCAAACCCAGCGTCCACTGGGCAGTATTGAGCATAGGAAACCTCAAAGCCCGCCTCCATAGTGACACACTTTCTCCAACAAGGCCTACAAAGTCACACCTCCTAATAGTGCTACTCCCTATGAGATTATGGGGACCAATTACATTCAAACTACCGCATTCCACTCCCTGGCCCCCATAAGCTTGTAACAATATCATAATATAAAATGCATTTCGTCCAACTTCAAAAGTCCCCATAGTCTATCGCAGTCTCAACAGGGTTTAAAAGTCCAAAATTCAAAGTCTCTTCTGAGATTCAAGCAACCTCTTAACTGTAATCCCCTGTAAAATCACATCAAAAAGCAGATCACATGCTTCCAACATATAATGGCACAGGATATACATTACCATTCCTGAACACAGGGAAGGGAGCACAGCGAGGAAATACTGGACCAAAGCAAGACCGAAAACCAGCTGGGCAAACTCCAAGTTCTGCATCTCCAAGTCTGGTGTCAAAACGCTCTTCAGATCGCCATCTCCTCTCAGCTTGGTTGACTGCAGCACACTTCTCTCTCTGGGCTGGTTCTACTCCCTGTTAGCAGCTCTCCATGGCAGGTATCCCATGACTCTGGCATCTCCAACATCTTGGGGTCTCCAAGGCAATCCAGGCTTCACCTTCACAGCTCATGCAATGGCCTCTCTACCAGGCCTCCATTCAGGGGCACCCCTGACTCAGGCCTGGCCTCAGCGGCTTTCTTTAGGTGTGGAGGCAAATTCCATAACTATAGTCAGAGTTTTCCTGTGTCAGCAGCCACTCCCAAATAATCACCCAGAAACTTAATATTAATTATATGCTCAGGCTTGTTACTAGTTAACTCTTACATTTTAAATTAACTCGTATTTCTTACCTCCTCTCTGCCACGTGGCTCATGGCTTATTACTTCATTTTCTACACGTCCTGCTTCCCCTGCATCCTCTGGCGTCTCCACTGACTCTGCCCTTCTTCATCCAGCATCCTCAGTTTGGTTGTCCCACCAACACTTCCTGCCTGGCTCCCAGCCAGTCAGCTTTTTATTAAACCGATTCTAGTGACAAATCTTTACAGTGTACAAAAGGATTATTCCACAGCATTTCCTGCTTTTTATCTAATTAAAAAGGAAAGATTTAATTTTAACGTAGTAAAATGACATACAATAAAAGGTTATTATGGTTACAATATCCAATCCATTTGTATTTGGCAAATTTAGAGAAAATACTCAATTATCTGTTTATCTTGGTGAGTCTAAAGTTTGTTACCTAATTCACTTTCTATCCTAACTAAGGAAAATTTAAGTCTAATTGTTTAATCTTTAACTCCAACAAAGACCCCAGAAGGGTGAAATGTTACCTAATGACAGGGACATCTGGCTGCCTGGACAGTCACTCAGAGTTGAGGCATCCATCTTTGGCCTACAGGCCTAGTATATCTGACAGACTTTTCTCTGAAGCAGGGTATTTTGAAGGACTGCCCTATCTTGTCTTGGCAAAGTTTGGCAGTCACTTTCTTTTGTGCCCTGCTGATCTAGTTTGGAAAGTATACTGCCAGTTATTGAGGCAAGAGCAGTTTCTTTGCCAAAATGGCTAGCTTTTGCCATAAAAAAAAAGCAAGCTCCATACAGAGTTCCTTTGATGCCCATTATCTGAAGTAAATTGGTGTTGCCAGGAGCAGACATGTCTCACTGCCAAGAAAAGTCTTACGTTATTAAAACATTTTAAATACCATATTCTGTAGATCTTTGAAGTATTTAAAGACCATCTATCTATCTAAATATATCTGTCTATGACCTTGAAAACATACCTACATGACTACAAGCTTGACTACTATAGATGACTACTAACCTGTATTTCTTTTTTTTTTTTTTAAAGATTTATTTATTTATTATGTATACAGCATGTATGACTGCAGGCCAGAAGAAAGCACCAGATCTCATTACAGGTGGTTGTGAGCCACCATGTGGTTGCTGGGAATTGAACTCAGGACCTCTGGAAGAGCAGCCAGTGCTCTTAACCTCTGAGCCATCTCTCCAGCCCCCCTAACCTGTATTTCTTAATCATATATTACATTTTTAAATGAGCTGCATAAACACAATACCCTAAACAAGAGTAGAAACATACATACAGTATAACAAAATTAACTTTAAATTTGTATCAATAAGCCAAAATCCATACCAATGTAAAATATTTTGAGATTAATAGTCATTTTTGGATTAAAGTAGATTCAATCATCTACTCTTTTATCTCATAATTTCTATATCATATTCCCCTTTTCTTCTTTAGAAAGATCTTTGAATTTAACTCCTTTGTTTAGCCTTTTTTTTTACTATGACTAATAACAATTTGTAACCAATCTCCCTTAAATGATAACAAACACCCATAATCAATATTTTGGGAATGTGGGCATCATTCTCTAGACTACTACTTCATCAAATCACACTCAGCACCACTGTCTATCACACTCCTACTAGAATGCAGTACTTAAAACGTTCCACTACTTTCTAATTCACAGTCCCAAGGTCCATATTCCTTCAAATAAAAGCATGGCCAGTCTTATCATAGCAACACCCCAGTCCCTGGTACCAACTTCTGTCTTTGTTAGGGTTTCTATTGCTGTGAAGAGACACTATGACCATGGCAACTGAAAAGGAAAAACATTTACTTGGGATGACTTGTTTACAGTTTCAAAGGTTCAGTCCATTATTGGTGGGAGCATGGCTGTGTGCAGATAGACCTAGCTGAGAGTCCTATATCTTTCAGGCAACAGGAAGTCAACTGAATCACTGAGCATAGGAAACCTCAAAGCCTGCCTCCACAGTGACATACTTCCTCCAACAAGGCCATACCCACTCCAACCAAGTCACAACTCCTAATAGTGACACTCCCTGTGAGAATATGAGGGCCAATTTATATTCAAACTACCACACCCAGGATATTGATTACCCTGCAGAAGCACACACACACACAAACACACACACACAAACACCACACTCACTCCCCTCCTCCCTGACCTAACTGCTTCCAGTTAATCAGAGACTTTCTGGCTATGGATGTGCATATTCTGAACAGTTCACAAGAATGAAATCCAATAATACCTGTGCATGTGTGTGTAGAGGATACAGAGGGACATGGGGTATCCTGCTCTATCCCTCTCCACTACTCCCTTGAGTCAGGGAATTCTGTCGCACTGAATATTCACTGAAACCAGGGCTAGGATGGCAGACAGCAAGCCCCAGGGATCCTCTCTGTCTTCCCCTTCCCTCCGGTACTGGAGTTCAGGTACGTGCAGACTCATCCAGCTTTTCTTGTGGATTCTGAGCCATCTTCCCAGTCCCTTTGCTTTCTTTTGAGACAGGGTCTTTGCAGCCCTGGCGAGATAGATATGTAGACCAGGCTGGTCCTAAACTCAGAGATCCCTCTGTCTCTGCCTCCTGAATACTGGGGTGAAAGCATGTGCCATAACACTAAGATTATTATTTTATTCTATCGGGTCAACCTCCTGACACCTCTTCATCTCTTTTTCTGTTCCTATTCCACACTTCTCCCCACCAGTACTCACTGTAGTACATATTTCCTTAGCTATGAACTTACCTTTCACAATAGAGGACTGTTCAATGTATGAATGTAGGCAGGATGCATGCAATGCAATGGAGGCTCTTGTTTATGGGAGACAACAAGCTGCATGTTTTCACTCCCCTAAAGAAGTTTGTTTGACCCATCTACACTGGATGTGCTTGATCACATGTGATGGGAGGTTCACAGGCAGGAAGTACATCAGGATGTATGCTTGGCCCTGATTGGGCCTGACGGGAAATACTTAAGCTACTGTAAATTCAGAGCCATCTTCTGGAAACCTAGAGCTGGACCTGGCCAGAGCCCATCCACTTGGCCAGTATTTCACTAAAGCCTGCTTCAAATTTGTCTCTAAACTATGGCGGTGGTCTTATTCTCAATCGGCGGGGTACCAGCAATCCAACTTTAGCTGCATGGGAAAGACTTTGGTTCCCTGGGTTCCTATGGCTTCTGGTCATGTGACAAAACCTAATAATGAATAACATGTTCTAGAGTGCTTTTTCATGATCTGTCCAGATTACTATATACTATATAATCTACTGCTTCTGGCTGTTCCAAGACTCCCATGGTCCGTCTTCAACGACGTACTTTTCCATTCCCCTAGCAGCAGGCACCTAGGCTGCTCCCATCCCTCTATTATGTAGGATGCTGCGATCGATGTTCTTCCCCATGTGCGCTCTCACGTCGGGAATGTTCCTCTGAGGCACACGTGTAGTGAGGAGTGCTGGGCTGCCAGACAGACTTCATTCCTCTCAGTATTTTCTTCTTCTCTTCCCACCACCTCCTGGCTTTCCTTCTTCCTTTTAATGACAGAAACAAACAAACAAAACACACAAAAGTGAAGCTTCTGGAAGAGTCACTTGTTCTTTGCTGCCTGATGTTGCACCTCAAACTTGCCCTTGGCCTCTGTGGTGTGAGAATAAGAACGGCCCCCATAGGCTCATATATTTGAATGCTTGGTCATCAGGGAGTGGCACCAGGAGGTGTGGCCTTCTTGGAGGATGCTTGTCATTGGGGGTGGTTTGAGGTTTCAAAAGCCCAAGCCAGACCCAGTGCCACCTCTTCCTTTCGGAGCCAGCAGATCAGGACGTGGCTCTCATCTCCAGTGCTATGAGTGCCACCATGCCCCCTGCCATGATGATGGTGGACTAAGACTCTAAAACTGTAACCAAGCCCCCCAAAATGAAATGCTTTCTTTTATAAGAGTTGCCTTGGAGTTGGGAATTTAGCTCAGTGGTGGAGCTCTTGCCTAGCAAGCGCAAGGCCCTGGGTTCGATCCTCAGCTCCAAAAAAAAAAAAAAAAAAAAAAAAAGAGTTGCCTTGGCCAGGTGATAGTGGCACATGCCTTTAATCCCAGCACTCAGGAGGCAGAGGCAGGTGGATCTCTGTGAGTTCGAGGCCAACCTGGTCTACAGAGAGAGTTCCAGCACAGCCAAGACTACTCAGAGAAACCCTGTCTCAAAAATAAGTAAGAACTGCCTTGGCCATGGTGTCTCCTCACAGCAATAGAACACTGACTGAGACAGCCTCCCATCTGGCTTTGCACTTCAGAGCTGCATCTCTAAGGACAGCTTTGTTGAGGATGGTTTTGTCCAAGGTCCATGTAGTTGAATGTAACTTTCACAAAGAGTTGATCTTTGACCTCTTGGTGACTTTCCTCTTGGCCATGGCAGCTGTCACTTTGCAGGACAGCAGTCAACTCCAGCCACCAGAGCACTGTTACCAGGCAGCGTGGGGTGCCATCTCCATCACCTATGTTCTTCAAGACGGCTTTGCATGCACGGCAGCATCCAGCCAGGATCAACACCACTTCCCCAAGCTTCATGAACTTGCCCATTTGCCAGCCACCAGCAGACCCACAGCAGAAAACCCCTCAGCATCTCCAGACTGCCTGCTCTCCAAGCTGCTGAACCAAATCTGCTCCCTGACAGCCATGTGTGACGGGCCCATAAACTTCCTGGGAGGTGTAAAGGGCTTTTCATTCAAGCAAAGCAATAGATCTGTTAGTAAGCATCAAGGTGACAAGTGATATTTAGATTCAGAATTTTACCTGGTCAACCCACGTGCTACAAACATACTGGGCAGGAGGTACGGGCCAGTGACGGTGCACACTCATACATGATGTGTGTGACTCACACACAGTTACACAGGCACAGACCTCAGCCCGCAGCGCTCTGTCCTGTCCTGTTCTATTCTATTCTACTGCCATGGTGCTGGTCTATTCAGAGCTGGGGGTCAAACTCAGAGCTTCATACATTTTAGGCAAGCACTCCACTCCTGAGCTCCATCCCCAGTCAGCAAGAGGCATTCTTATTGTCTTTACTTACGCCACTGGATGTCAGCCCCAACATAAGCACAGGCCTCTGCATGCGGTTCTGAGTTCTGTTGTTAGTTTCCGTCTGGAACCAGAAGTTGGGAAGAGATTCCTGACCCGCTTCAGGCCCGAGGAGGAGCTTTGTGTCTGTAGCCGACAGCCTCATTGTGTGGTTATCTGATCACAGTAGGATTTGTTTTCCCGTTGTTACCTGATTCTCTCAACAATGGACATAAAAATAGAAATTCCTGACTACTAGAGCTGTAAAGTTACAACAAAATGATTTACAAGTGTCTTTGTTGACCTTGAACAAGTTTATTTTCACAGTTAGACTTTTTTTGACATTACTAAATTTAAGCTCTGTATTCAAAGGACCTGACTTTCCTTCAAAGCGTGAGAGCTCATGCCCTGTTCAGGCAGTCTTCCATACAGGAAAGGATCTGAGTGGGTGTACATGCATTGTTGTAAGGGATGTGTGTGTGTGTGTGTGTGTGTGTGTGTGTGTGTGTGTGTGTGTGTGGGTGTGTGTCTGTGTCTATATGTGCGTGTGTGTGTGTGTGTGTGTGTATGTGTGGTGTCTATGTGTGTGCACATGTGCCATTGTGTGTTAATATAATTGTAGCCAGACTAGTTCTAGTGAATGTCAAGAACATTTGGAAAAAGCTAAAAATTGATTTGGACAACCACAAACGATACTTTAAAAAAGCAGATTTTTGTTTGTTTGTTTTGGGACAAGGTTTCAGCCCTGGCTGGCCTGAAATTTGCTATGTCGGCCAGGCTGGTCTCAAATTCACAGAGATACTCTGCCTCTACCTCCCAAGTACTGAGATGAAAGGTGTGTGCCACCATGTCTTGCCAGAAAAGCAGATTTTTATACCAGGTGTGGTGGTACATATCTACAATCCTTGACCTGAAGAGGAAGAAGCAGGTAGATCCTTGGGGCTCAGTGACCAGCCAGCCCAGCCTACTTGGTGAGTTCCACAACAGTGAGAGAGTCTGTCATAACAAACGAAGTGGATGGCATCTGAGGAATGCCAGCCAAGGTCCAACCTCCACACAAACATATAGATACAGGTGTGCACTTGCACATCACTGTATACACACACACACACACACACACACACACACACACAATGAGGAATAACTACACATCTATCACTTTATTAAGCATTTTTTTTTTTAAAGCCGGTTGGGCATAGTTTTTGTGCTTCAATCCCAGCACTGGGAAGACAGAGACAGGTGGATCCCTGGGGCTCACTGGCTGGCCAGCCTAGCCTGCCTAGAAAGTTCCAGGAAAAATGAGAGAGCCTCTTTCTAAATAAGCAGGACAGCTCCTGAGGAACTGAGCTAGAGAGATGGGTGGGTGGGTAGAGCATTTGCCGCTGAGGCATGATGACCTGTGTTCAATACCGGGGCAGGACCCATAGAGGAGAGAACTGACTCCTACAAGTTGGGTATGCTGTGGCATGTACCCCAACACATGCACACATTTAATAAAAAGTATCTGTGTCACATGCTGAGGTAGGTGGAGGTGGGTGGGGTGAGCGCATGTGTAGAGGTCAGAGGCCAACTTGCAGAGGTTGATTCTCTCCTTCTACCGTGTGGGTCCTGAGAGGATTAGCTCGGGTTATAAGACTTGACACTGAGCACCTTTACTCACGGAGCCATTTAGAGTCCCTTCCCCTGCTTTTTTTTTTTTTTGGAAGACAGAGTAAAATAGAGCCCAGGCTGGCCTTGAACACACTATGTAACTGAAGATGTGAAGATGGACTTGAACTCCTAATCCTCCTGCCTCCAGCTCCCATTTACTGCTACTACAGGCATGCATCATGCTACCCACTTTTTCTAGCCTTCTTGAAATACACAGTGCAGGGCAGGAGAGATGGCTCAGTAGTTAACAGCCCGGCTGCTCTTCTAGCACCCCACATGGCAACTCACAACCTTCTGTAATTCTAGTTCCAGGGCATCTGGACCTCTTTTGGCCAGGCAGGCATCTGGTGCACAGGGGTGCATGCAGGCAAAAGACCCATACACATAAAATAAATAGTTACAGCCACACTGTTTTCTATATAGTCACCCAGCATGCAACAGCACACATTCTTCCTCATGTCTCACTGACACGCCTCTTCTCGGCCTTCATCTCCAACAATCACCAAGCTCAGTCACTACCAGTCTACTGTCTACCTCAAATGCAGATGTGTCTAGCAGAGGGCTGCCAGACTTGGGGGTGGGTGGGTCCTAAATATGATTAATGAAGGTGACAGACAGCTCAAGCTAAATGTGAGGGAAGATCTTAAAATAGCCAGAGGGCGGGTCACCAGAAGGAACAGAATCATCGTTCTTCTTGGTCCAGCGCCCAGAAGGGCACACAGGGGTGAGAGGGAGGCGGGGCTGGGTCTCATGTGAGCACTTTTCACAAGAATAGCTGCTGTGTGGAGACAGAAGATGATGATGGCCTTGGATGGCAGGAAATTGTCTCCCACAAAGTGTTCCTGCAAACTAGATGGGAATTAGTATATGTCTATTGACTGATGAATTTTATGTTCCCTAAAATAATCGTTTTGAGGGCTGTCTTAGTTAGGGTTTCTATTGCTGTGAAGAGACACCATGACCACAGCAACTCTGATAAAGAAAAACATTTAATTGGGGTGGCTCACTTACAGCTCAGAGGTTCAGTCCATTACCATCATGGCAAGAAACAAGGCAGCATGCAGGATGTGGTGTTAGAGAAGGAGCTGAGAGTTCTACATCTTGACTCACAGAAAACAAGAAGTGGACCGTCACACTGGTGTGACTTGAGCATATAGGAGACCTCAAAGTCCACCCCACAGTGACACACTTACTCCAACAAAGCCACACCTACTCCAACAAAGCCACACCTCCTAATAGTGCCGCTCCCTGTGAGCTTATGGGGGCCACTTACAAACTACCACAAGGGTTTTCTCAAATACAGAAAAATAATAGATAGAAAGCAAAAATGGTGCACAACCACCACCTACAAGACCCTGCAGGTGAAGATAAAAGTGGCAGGAGATATCTGAGCTGTGCGTATTGATGCACACCATGATCCCAGAACTGGGAAACTGAGGCACGAGGACTGAGAGTTCAAGGAAAGCCAGGACTACGTAGGAAGAGCTTGTCTCAAAAACAAACAAACAAAACATTATTTAGAAAACTGTTTGGGGCAGGTAAGATGACCTGTGGGTAAAGGCACTTGTCACCAGTCCTGACCACCACAGTTCAGTCCCTAGGACCGGCATGGTAGAAGGTGCGGGCCAGCCAAATAAAAGTATCTAAAAAAGCTCGGCATTTGTTTGTTTGTTTGTTTTTCAAGACAGGGTTTCTCTTGTAGTCCTGGAACACTCTCTGTAGCCCAGACTGGCCTTGAATTCACAAGAGGCACCTGCCTCTGCCTCCCAAGTGCTGGGATTAAAGGTGTGCGCCACCACCAGTCGACTCGGCTTTCGGCTCAGCTTTCTTATTTTACGGTTTGTTTGTTTTAGGTTTTATGTGTATAAGTATTTTGCCAACATGTATGCATGTGAACCATGTTCATGCCTAGTCATCATGGAGGTCAGAGAGGACATCATATCTCCTGGAACTGGAGTTACAGTTGTAAGCTGCCATATGGGTACTGGGAACTGAACCTAGGTCCTCTGCGAGTGCTTTTAACTGCTGAGCCATCTCTCCATTTCTATACTTTCCTTTTATTTGCTTACACTTATTTATCTATTTATTTATTTACTTTATGTATTTATTCTGTGTGTGTGTGTGTGTGTGTGTGTGTGTGTGTGTGTGTGTGTTTGCACAGCACACATGTGGAAGTCGGAGGATAACTAAAGAGAGTCCTTTCTCCAGTGGGCCTGAGGGCTCAAATTCAGGTAGTCAGGCTTGGCAGCAAGAATCTTTACCCTCTGAGATATCTCACCAAGCTAATTTTTTGTTATTTATTTATTTATTTGTTTGTTTGTTTGTTTATTTGATTTTTTTCAGGCTAACTAACTAGTTTAATTCCTGTTTCTTGAAGCCTATACCGACAATAACAATAATGTCTACAATATTCATCTGGATCCAGATAATAATAGAAGGTCTTGTACCCACGGTCCAAAACTCTCGATTTTATTCAGGTGGTCTCAAGTGTTTTCTTGTTTCCTAAGGCTAATGCTGCCGTGTGAAATCAGAAAGAAGTGGTGGACTGAGTTGTTCCAAGAAACACACATGGCTGGTTGCAGCATTGAGCATCAACAAGCTGGCCCCCACAGGCCTTCCCAGGGCACAGTCTCCACAAAGAAAGAGATCCTATTTACCGCTAAACCTGTTGGGCTTGTTTCTTGAAACAAATCCCTATCACTTCCACCTCCACAGCTAGCTGTATTGTCCAGTTGGGTCTGTAAAGTAACACAAAGTCTTCCTCAGGGGGCAAGTGGGGAGCTCATTTATCAGGGCAGCAGCAGAGTGTGGGAAGGGCAGGCAGACCGCCGGAGCAACGCCTCCATGACAGTCTGCAGTAATGCCAGAGCTCCTTCCCATGGTGGAGAAGCAGGGCTTTTGCCGGCTCAGCAGAGTCTCCTTGCTCCACTCATTTCTCAGAACTATCCCAAAGCTCCTCTTTATTTCATGTATCTTGTTTGTTCATGTGTGTGCAGGTGCATGTAAGTGAACCTGTGTGTGTGGAAGCCACAGGTCAATCCTGGGTGTCGTTCCACTTCTTTTTGGTGACAGCATTTCTCACTGGCCTGGAATGCCTCAAGCCAGCTAGACCCCCTGACCAGCAGGCTCCAGGGGTTTACCTGACTCTGGCTTCCCAGCACTTGGATTACCAACAATCGGCTTTGGGTGGGTGTTTCTGGGGATGGAACTTGGGTCCTCCTGCTTCCGAGGCAAGCACATTATCAACTGAGCCATCTCACCTCTTTAGAATCAGCTTCTTCCAAATCTACCTCAGAGCAGCTTTCTGGCCCTGCTTGAGGCTTCCAGATCATATGACCTGGAGCAGAGATGAGCGGCCCCGGTCCTACCAAACCTGCTCAAATCGCGGAGCCAGGAGCATCCTAAGGAACTGCTGGGCATGCTGTAAGCCATCATGTTCTAGAAGGCTCTATATTCAGCAATATCCACTGTGGAGGCCCACAAAACTTCCTAGTGAGATCTGAGCTTGCTTCACACAGCAGGGCTGCATTAGGGGATGGCTTGACCATGTGCATGGTTACCAGGTGCCTGGGATGGTCTGCACTTGGCTGTGTTGGGGGGAGGTCTTTTGCTCCACCCCTTGGCATTCCTTCAAAAGCCCTTTAGTAGAGACAGAAGGGGCTGTTGGGTTTTGACCCAGGCCTCCCGAGGCTATCCTGTGTTTCTTTCTAACTCTCTCTCTCTCTCTCTCTCTCTCTCTCTCTCTCTCTCTCCCTCCCTCCCTCCTTCCCTCCCTCCCTCCCTCCCTCTATATTTCTATCTACATATTCCTTATTTCTCCCTGCTCAAGAGTATCCTGGGGGAAAAAGAGGGAGCTGGTCTCCCTCAACCCACCCAAATGATATCTACAGGACAATAGGGGGTACCACAGAGATTCTCTAGTTTGTGCTCTTTGGTGTTTGAGGATGAAAAGTCAAGTGCATCTGTGCATATTGGTAAACACCTTTAATACCAGCACTTGGGAGGTAGAAGCAGGCAGATCTCCATGAGTTTCAGGCCAGCCTAGTCTGCATAATTAGTTTCAGTCAGCCAGGACTACATAGTCAGACCTTGTCTCAAATAAATAAGCAAATAAATATTTTAAAATTTTTCTCAGTATCTATTTGCCCTCTGCCATAGAGACTATTCTATTCCTGCAAAGAGACAACATGACCAAGGCAACTCTTATAAAAAAAAAAAAAAAAGCATTTAATTGAGGGCTTGTTTACAGCTTCAGAGGCTTAGTTCATTATCATCATGGCAGGAGCATGGTAGCAGACAGGCACGGTGCTGGAGAAGTAGCTGAGAGCTACATCCTGATCCACAAGCAGAAAGAGAAACTGAGCCTGGCATGAGCTTTTGAAACCTCAAAGCCCGCCTTAAGTGACATACTTCCTCCAATAAGACCACACCTCCTAATCCTTCTAATCCTTTCAAACAGTTCCATTCCCTGGCGACTAAGCATTCAAATATATGAGCCTATGGAGGCCATTCCTATTCAAACCAACACACACTCTAAAGCACTGCTCCAAGTTGTCATAGGAAGTCTCTCCCTTTGTTCTGACTATGTGACTTGGATGGAACAGATCTCATCCTAATTGGCTCCTATGACCATCTTGGCCTCTTAACTGATTTGGTCAGTGGAGCATAAGCCCATCAGGATGAGTGAAAGATGTTTTCTGAGATTCTATGGCTGCTACGCCTGGGCAGAGCCTAACACTGCTGGTAGGAGGTCAACTGGGCCCAGGGTGAGGAAACACCAGTCATCAGGGTGACATCATTCCTTCTATATTTTTGTTATACAAGCCAACACAGCCCATTTGTTGATTTCCCTCCTCCTCCTCATCATCTTTTTGAGACACAGTTTCATGTAGCCCAGGTTACCAAAGCTCATTATGAAACTGAAGATGACTTTTCACTCCTGATCCTTCATTTCCCACCTCCCAAGTGCTGGGATTACAGACAGGTACCACCAAGCCTGGTTTGGTGGTGTTGGGGCTCAAACCTAGGGCCCCATGCATGCTAGGCAAGCACTTTACCAACTGAACTACAACTCTAGCATCCAAGATGTTTCTTTTATTCCACTTTACCTTTGAGTTTGGAGACTATAGGGAGAGCAAAAGGAATGTTAGAGATAGTGTCCCAAGGGCATGGCCCCCATATCAATATGCAGTAGCAATGGTGTAGTACTCAGGGTTACAAATATTTTCAGGAAACAGAAGTGTGTCCTATAGTTACTGTCACACGTTTACCTCACCTTGGGTGTGCAGCGAGAAGCTAAAGGCTCATTGGTCTGGGGATAATAAGTCTCTCATAGCAGCTTCCTGATGAGACGCCATCTTAACCCCTTTTCCTAAAGAATGGTATCGCCCACAGTTTGGGTGATCTTCTCATCTTAATTAACTAATCTAGAAAATCCCTCATAGACATGCCCAGTATTAACCACCACACTGGATATGGTGGTACACCCCTTTATCCTAGCACTTGGGAACTGGAGACAGGAAGATCCGGAGTTTCCAGGCAGCCTCAGCTACATAACAAGTCTGACGCCAACCTGGGCTACAGGAGGCCCTCAGTTAAACAAACAACACACAAAGTCTAATCAAGCACCGTATACCTAGTGCCCAGGACTGGCCTTGACCACCAGATGAAGTTCAGAAAACGATTCTTGAATACATTGCTTTTAAAAATCTTAACTATTCCGTGTGTTTGTGCAGTGTGTGATGTGTGTTCCCACAAAAAGACCAGAGGAAACATCAGGTGGCCTGCTCTGTCACTCTCCACAGC
>CABHPP010138284.1:30349-43945 GCA_902168425.1 Peromyscus attwateri | reverse complement strand
GCTTTTCACAACTTCTGTAGGAATTTCTTGTTAATGTTGTTGTTTGTTTATGTTAATTCTTGTTTGGTTTTGCTTTGTTTAGAGGTGGCTTTACTCAAACTTGCTGTGTAGCTCACATTAGCGTGGAGGTGAATGGACTTACATGCATGTGCTACCGTGCCGAACAAAGACCGATTTGTTTATAGATTGTATCTCTATCATCCTGCGCTTTGTACCTTCTTTGTGACTGCCTTATTTCACTTAATACGCTGTCCTTTTGGTTGATTCATGTTTGGGCAAGTGACAGGATGCCTTCTGTGTGGCTAAGGAGTCCTGTATGCTTACATGCTGCATTTTCTTCCATTATATATGAATGAACACTTAGACTCAGGCACCGACCATTAGTTTTTCAATAAAGCCTGTAATGGAACATCTTTTTGACATATTATTCATATTACCTTTTGATAAACAAACAGTAGTAGGACTGCCAGGTCATATGGTAATTGTAGTTTCAGCTTTTGAGACCTCACCATTCTGTTTATAACCACAATGATTATACAGATTTACATTACCCCTCAACCATGTCTAAAAATTCGCTCTACTCCATGTTCTTGCCCGTGGTTATGCCTCATGTTTTGTGAGTAGCTTTTGAATTGCCTGCAGTTTTATTTGTCAATTGGATCCCTGTGTTTTGGGTATAGCTGTCAACTCCAATATCTTGAAGGATTTCCTTCTTCCTCATCTGCCCTCTGTAACCAAATCTGTGTTGCTGGAAACAGGACAGATACAAATTCAAACTCCAGACTGTCAGGAAAGAATTTTAAAGGAAAGGAATCTTTAGAAAGACAATAATAAAAACAAAATATATTCACTTCAATTTTAGTTTTAAAATTATAATTAATTGGTAAAGTTTTTCCATTCTAACACAGGCTGCTTCTTCACTCAACTCCTGATGACCTGTGCTTGAGAGCAGCTTTTGATTTTGTAGTATCTATTTGTCAGTTGTTTCTCTTATTATATATCCTTATTACATATTATTATATATCCTTATTACGTGTCCCATTGGTGTTCTGTGCAGAAACTAATTTCTTGTGCCTATGCATTCAATTATATGCTCTGCTTTTTTCTCTATAAGATTTAGGTATCAGTATTTTAATATTTAAAATTTTGCTCATTCCTGTATTTTTATCATATTCTTTCCTCTCCCCCAAATCATCCTGTGTAGCTCCAAACCAAAACAACTTCATGTTCTCTCTGTTCATCCTTCTCTTATAAAGAAACAACAAAAATAAATAAATAAAATATAAAAAGACAATAAGAAAAAATTAGCAAACCAAATAAAAAACATATAGTCCATATTCTGTTGGCCAACTACTCCTGGGCATAGGGTCGGCCATGACGTATGGTTGATATACTCAGTGACATTCCATTGGGGCAAGCATACAACTACTTGTATAGGAGTGGGATTTTGTGTCCAGTTCCATACTCCTATTTGGGTTTTGTCTGTTTTTAAGATGAAAGTCTTTTGCATACTATCCTAGTCTGTGAGATTGTATGTGTATCTGTCTGTTGTAGCTGGAAGATTCTGTTTCCTTGGAGTAATACATCACCTTTGGCTCTTGCAATCTCTCTGCTTCCTCTTCTGATAGATTTCTGAGCCTTGATCTCATTTAGATCTGAGTTCTCCATTGTCTCTCACACTCTGCACATTTTCCTGTTGTGGATCTCTTTGTTCATGACTAGGTGCTGCAGAAAGAAGTTTCTCTGATGAGAGTAGAGTGATGCACTGACGTATGGGGGTATGTTATTAGGAGTAATTTTATTGATATGCTCCTTTAGCAGAATAGTAGTAGTTGATTTACCTAGGGCCTATGTCCCATCTAGTCTCAGGTTCTTGGCCTGTTTAGAAGTTTCAGATATGGGGTCCATGACCAAATTCGTGGATTGTTCCTGATGTCTAATAAAGTGTCTGGTTATTCTTGTAGCATCTCTGCTACTATTGCATGAGTATATCCTACAGGCAGGTCACTGTAGGTCTTTAGCTATGCCATATTGATGATTACTTTCTCCAGTGGTAGTAGTGTGCATAGTACTTTCCAGAACCATCAATGCTAGGCAGTAGTGGTGAAGCTTGTAGTTGAGCATCAATGCATTTTTTTATGTTTAATGACGTAAGTAAGAGGTTGTGGGGGGTAAGAAGTAAGTTCAGCAATACTCTGTGGTGTTTGTGGGGGGTGGACGTTTTGGGGACCTCTTCAGATAACTATTCATCAAGATGTAACTCATTCCTGGCACTCAGGGATTTATTCAGGGTTTATAACATACCTTGTTGAGTCATTCTCTTCCCGTTGTATGTCAACTCTTTTCAAATTTCTTCTGTACCTGTATATATTTTAGGATGTTTCTATGGTAGTAAATTTTCTTACGGCTGCATAAACTAGACCCACACAAAGACAATATCAATAGAGTTGATAACATGGAAGGGGGAGATTTCATGGGACCTCACCCTAGACAAAGAACTATAGGCAACTAAAGAATACTGAGAGCAGTAGAATTAGTCTTTCCTAGGGTTGAGCCCCTAATTGGTTATCCAATACCAAGTAGTCAGCTCTGGAAGTGTGTGTGTGTGTGTGCGTGTGTGTGTGTGTGTGTGTGTGTGTGTGTGTGTGTGTGTGTGAAAAAGATGGAATAAATATGAATTGAGATTTAAGAGAGAGGAAAAGGAAGAAGGGAAATTATATAACTATATTTTAATTAAAATTTTAAAGAATGTATCCTGTTGTCTCACTTCCCCTCTAAGATCCTGTGTTTTAATGAGCATACCTCCAAGACAGAACATTTTCATCTTGTAGGAAATTGCTACACAACAGCAAGAATCAGCTGTTCAAAATCCCAGCATGGAGTAGGGCAGGTGGGAGCAAACCCACCCATAGAGGATAAGCATTGGGTTGCTGCTGGGAAAGAGTTGGTTTTTCTTAGTGCTCTGATGCCTGGTGTTTTGACCACACACATGGCAGTTCCCATGCCAACGGGGAGTCAGGCCATAAGAAGAAGCCAGATTCCCTGCAGTCACCCTGTGAGCACAGAAAGCACTCTTAACCACTGAGCCATCTCTCCAGTTTATGATTAATCTTATGTGTGATAGTTACGATTAAAAAAACTGTTGTGAAGTGAAAATTAGGAAGCAATTAACTATAGTTTTAATGATACAGAAATGGGCAGTGTCTGCACTCCCTCTGTTCAAAATATTATTGCCATGGAGGAGCTAAGTGCTTTGTACAGGTTTATTTGTCCACATCCGTGTAATGCAAGCTAGAAAAGAGAAGATGGGTTCCAGATTGTTTGACTTTGGATGTGAACATACATATCAGGGCACAAAGCTCTGGAGCTCCACATATATGTGCATACAAATACAGAATCCACAAACAATGATGGGTGAATTAATATTGGGATTCATTTGAACACAGCTTCTTTGCTGTAGGCTCTTAATTTATTGTTAAATATCACTTGAATAATATAGAAACTGGGTGTAAGTCATTGTTCCATGAGCAAGGGGCATCAAGATCATGATGGGGAAACCTACAGAGACAACCAAACCAAACTAGTGGGAACTCATGAATTTTAGACCAACAGCTATAGAGCCTCCATGGGACTGGACTATGCCCTCTGCATAAATGAGACAGTTGTTTAGCTTGATCTGCTTAAGGGTCCCTCTGGCAGTAGCATCAGGATCAATCCCTGGTACATGAGCTGGCTTTTGGGAGCCCATTACCTATGGTGGGACACCTTACATAGCCTTGGTGAAGGGGAAGGGGCTTGGACCTGCCTCAACTGAATGTACCAGGCTCTGCTGACTCCCCATGGGAGGCCTTACCTTTTTGGGGGAGGGGACAGGGTGGGCTGGGAGGAAGGCTGGGTGAGGAGTGGGAGGAGGGATGAGAAAGGGATCTGTGGTTGGTATGTAAAATGAATAAAAAATTTCTTAATAAAAAATGTTTGCTTTTTGTCTGGGAACTCCTATATCATCACCCTTGGTCTTACTACATCAAGAAACCTATCTTCAATCTTTCCAAAAGTACAATATTTAAAGTAAAATACCTCAGGTCTAAAAGAGGGTCTGAAACTGAAGACTAGCATACTGCCTAGTCATTAATGCCAAGATCTATTTAATGCCAAGTGTTTCATATCTTGCAACATACATTATATTGAACTACAGAAATCCCTGTATACTGGGCAGTTCAGAATGGGAGAATTTACCACTCAAGCTCATAGATTCAGGTAGTTTTTTTTTTTATAACATTCTTGTGTTGTGAATTAATTATTTTGTTTTCTTTATGGGAGATGTGACACAGACATTCTTCCATACAAGCATATTCAACAAATACATATACATTTTCTTTGTTTATAACAAGGCTAAAAATTCAAAACAGTGTTTGATTGCTTTTTCTTAATATCCTGACTGTGATTGCAGCAGAGCATTTTAACCTAATCTGATATTAAATTATTTTAAAAACTAAAAGAAAGAGTGTTGTTATCAAATGTTTTGCAGATATATAATAGAATTATATTAGCTGCTGACAATGTGGAAGACAGAATGATACTGTCTAGTATATATAATATTTAATGGCTAAGAAATGTCTCTTATTGAATATATATGCTTGGTGAAATGTCAATGATTCTTCTCTGAAACAACTGTCAATATATTTTTAAGTATTTTTTTAAGTGCAGTTTAAGATGCCAATGAAAATGTCTGGTGAACTTATAACCTGCTTCATGAAAATCATAACGAGTGCCTGACATGTTCTGTGTTTATGTTTTAAAATTAACTTTTAAGTGTGCTGTACCAGGCTGTGAACAATCCACATTCACATTCAATGTGAAGACTCAAGCCATTTCTTTAAGTGTGATGCAATTTGAAGCAAATTTAATAAAGTTGAATTTTCTTCCAAGTACACAATGTTAGAAAATTGCTCTCAGTGCCCATAAAACATCTGGCAAGGATGTTGACTGAATTTCTATTTTTTTTTTGTTTTAGATAGCTCAATATAGTTTACAAAAAAAGCAAAGGTAAGCAACAGCTCTATCATTGTACAAATTATTGACTTGATTACATCAAAATATTTGTGTGTGTGTCATGCCGAAATCATCCAATGTATCTAAACCCATGACTATTTAATGTGGACTACAGGTTATGCTATGAATTTCACATTCAATTCCTGTCTTAAACAATAGACTCTTTCTTACCCTCTCACCTCACTAAGCCTATTATCACATTAATTAATTTCCCATAATCATAACATTTTTAACTTTTTATTTTGTTTATTTTTTATTTTTAAAGATTTAATCTTATGAATATGACTACATGTGTGCATTGTGCTACATGCATGCCTGGTACCCATGGTGCCAGAAGAATCTGTCTAATCATCTGGACCTAGTATTATTATTGAATGCTTGTTAGCGTGTAGGTGCTGGGAACTGAACCAAGGTCTTCTGCAAGAGCTCGAGTGCTCTTAAACCACTGAGCTATCACTCAACCTCATAAACTAATTTGAAACATTTTAGATTCTATTGCTGTCTATAACTGACATGAGTTCTAGAATCGAGAGGAATAGGATTGTCATGAGCGTAAAAATTTATTATTTAAGTGAGTATCATTTTTATTTTACTCTTTATGTCTATTTTATTTATTTCATCTATGTGTATGTAAATTTGTTTGTGTACATGCGTATGTAGAACTGTGTGAGTGTGTGTGGTGTCTATGTTTGGAGTGTATGTGTTTGAAAAGATATGGATGTACACACCTTTCCAGGGGAGCATAGGCCAGGAGCATGTCACATGCCATGCTCTAATGTCACGTGTAACTCTTCACATTTCTTTGTATGCAGGATCTCTCACTAAACCTGGAACTGGCCTTGTGGTCAGCAAGCTCTGTGGTCCTCCACTCTCTGTCCACCAGAGCACTTGGATTACAAATGGGGGATGCCCTGCTGGGATTAGAGTACAGGAATTTTACGCTTGTACTCCCCAAGCTTGTGCAGCAAGGGCTCTCATCCACCAAATCATCTTCTTAGACTCATGAAGCATTTTCTAACACAGAATTATCTTCATGAAAATTTTAATACCTAGAGTTTGAAACAAAGAGTTGTCTTCCCATGCATTAGAGCTAAGTCTAACTAAATGGATTTAAGTATCAAATTATACTTAACTGAGTTTTGCTGTGGAATATTGTTCTGTATGCTGTGAATGTGTGTTGCTCTGATTGGTTGATAAATAAAATACTGATTGGCCAGTAGCCAGGCAGGAAGTATATGCAGAATAAGCAGACAAGTAGAATTCTGGGAAGAGAAAGGCTGAATTAGAAGTTGCCAGCCAGACACAGAGGAAGCAAAATAACAAGGCAGAACTGAGATAACATACCAAGCCATGTGGCTAAACATAGATAATAATTATGGGTTAAGTTTAAGAGCTAGTCAATAATAAGCCTGAGCTAATGGCCCTGCAGTTTATAATTAATACTTCGGGTATGCGAGTGGGAGAGATTTGTCCTGACTTCCAACCAGCCAGGACACAGAAAAACTTCCAAATACAGAGTTCAGTATTAAATTTGTACAAATATATTTCTACATTAAAATAACTTTCTAGGAATTACTGGTTAATTAAATGTGGATCCTAATGTGAATTCTTTCTATCAAAGACCAATCATGGAAACATTTATATAAGTAACACTATAAAGACAAAGAAGTTTATATTTATTAATATCTATGTACATACATGTAGGTATATGCATGCAATAATAATTATAGAAAAAAGAGGCCAAGAATTTGAAGTAAAGTGAGTAAGGGTATATGGGAAAATTTGGAGGGAGTAAAGAGAAGGGCAGGGAAATGTTGTAATTACATTGTGATTTAAAAACTAAAATTAAATGAAAAGAGTTAATTATTGATGGTTATATACTGAATCATTACATTCATATATTACTTTCTCACCAACAAATACCTAATAAAATTTTAAAACTATTTCTAGACAGTTTCTACCTACAAGAAATTACTCTAAATGCATATTTAAGTAGTATTTGTTTATACCAAAATGTCATCTGTTTATGGAAAAGAAAATGTTAATACATATAAATGTTTCAGATGTTCTTAGCATAGTTACATGTCCATTTGAGTTAGTTTTGAAGAATATTAAGGTAATTAGCATATGTAATGTGCACAATTTCTTAATTTTGTCTTTACACAGATAAAGGGGATTGGTTTTTGTTTTTTTTTATACTGCTTAGCCCTACCATTGTCTAGCACCCCCAGAAACCCACGATACTGATGTTGCAAATATTCTCCTACCCCAATTCCTGAGAAATGTCTAACACAGGAAATTACATTCAGTTTATAGCTCTGTCTAGTTGGTTTTCCAGGGACCTAACAGACAGACTAGAGAACTATCTCTGTTTAATGTCATAAGAACTAGCCTGGGCTCTTAGATTAAAAAAAAGTTGCTTTCAATAATAAGAGGTCATACAAAGACAGTCAAAAGAAATAATAACTAAAAATGTAAAAGAATGTCTGAAAGTCATCTGGACTGCATGATAAGTTTCACAAGTATCTGTAGTGTGAAGAACCTTTGATGTAAAGGACAGAGAAGATCTTCAGATTGAAGTTTTGTTTATATTCAGTTGATAGTCAAACATTATGATTAAAAAAATTGATTCTCTCAAGCCTTGTCTGAATAAAATATAAAATAAAAAACATATGTGCTATAATTTACAATTTTTTAAACAAAGCCTTACAAGGGAGAAAACAATAAAAATCAAAGAAAATATTGAAAAACAAGTTAATTATTTTACTGCTATTACAGAATGAAAACATCTCTTTAATAACTTTCTGGACACTAATTATACTGCCATAGGAATATTACTTTTCCCTCCATTTTTGACAGTGACAGATGTGAGGTACTGTAGCTAAAGTTCTCATGGTCCTGCCCAGCTCCCACGGCCCTGCGGCCACTTGGACCTAAGTAGCGCTAAATGTAGCTGGTAGTTTTCCTGTGTCCTAGCTAGATATTGGTCGGAACAGATCTCTCCAACTTGTGTCCCCCAGGTAAACACACAGAGGCTTATATTATTAAAACTGTTCGGCCATTCTTTCAGGCTTAACATTGACTAGCTCTTAACATTTAAACTAACCCATAATTCTTATTTATGTTTAGCCACATGGCTTAGTACCTTTTCCCAGTTCTGCCTTCACATCTTGCTTCCTCTGTGTCTGGCTGGCAACTCCTGACTCATCTCAGAATTCTCTTCTCTGTTTGTCCCATCTATACTTCCTGCCTGGCTACTGACCAATCAGCACTTTATTTATTAACTAATCAGAGCAATACATTCACAGCATACAGAGAGATATCCACAGCAAGGTACCTTCTTAAGCACTATTGATTGTGGTGGGGAAGGAGTTACATGTCCCTAAAACAATTCAGATTTTTTCTTAATTGCCTCCAGTGCTACAAGATAAGACAATTTTGACAGACACCACCCACCTTAGTTACATGATTCAGAGAAATCAAGTTGAAAGTGAGCTGAAAGTTCCCACCCTGATGGCTAGCATTTCTACCAGAAGGTCCAATGCAGACTGTAGGGGGAAAAAGGGAATACACACTCTTCCCTAGCTGTCAACCCTCCAATACCAACCTGCCAGGTGATATGGACTTTCTTGTCCAATACCAGCACCACTGTTACAGAAGTAATCAGTTGCTCTCTTGTTGGATTTGAAGTCCATTATGCAGGAGGAATTCATGCCAGGAACTGTAAAACTTGATTAAAATTAAAACATAACAATAACAACAAAAGCTTACTATGGTAGAAATAATAGATCATAGGGAAGAACAGGATGTTTTTGTTTAAGATGACAAAGCTTCCTTCTAAAGATTTGTTTTGATACCTACAGATAAATTCTCTCCTCAGCCCTAATCAAATATGTCCTTCTTGGAAGAGAACAGTGCTGAATGCAGAGACTCATGAATGCACAAGGTACTGGTGAGAAGTGAGGGGTGAGTCACCAGACCTGAACAAAATATTCATGTGATCCCTTCGAAGACTCTGCAAACACTGTGGAAGAGGGGGAAGAAAGAATCTAAGAGCCAGAAGATAGACGTGCTGCAAAATGTCATCTCCTGAGCAAAAACACAGCCATTGCAGCCATGAACTGACACCAACCACAGAGGCTTGCACTGAATCTGCCCAAGAGAGAAGCATGGCACTGCACCTCAGCAGTGAAGTAGAGATTGAGGAAGGACTAAGAGGGCGTGGTTTCTCACTGTTGGACTGTTTCCTACTAATAAATTCTGGGGGTGGGAGGACTCACAGTCTTCATGTGTGTGCCCAGTGGTGATTCCATCAGGCTTTAGTGGATAGTGCCAATTCATTGACTCCACAGATGGCTGTGAGTAAACAAAATGGATGGCTTAAGGAAAACCAGAAGCCAGGGAAATGCAAATGAGAATCAACAAGATACACAAGCAGAAGAAAAGGGGAGTCAGTGGCAGAGCAAAGCAAACAAGTACAGGGGTGTAAATATATGTAAATGTCATAATAACTCCCAATATTTGCAAAAAAAACCCAGAAAAGATCATTTTCAAAATATAAGGAATTAGGGGGAGCTAGAAAGAGAGAGAGGAGAGGAGCAAACTTTCGAACCGTTGGACAGAAGAAAGTTCTGAAAATCAAACTAAAGGCATAGAATATTAGGTGAAAGTATTGAAGAAAATTTCATGCATATAGGAAATACGAATATCCAAGTATTGGAGGCATTTAGAAAAATATATATGGCCATAAAAACTCTCTCTATAATAAGATAATGAAATAGTATAGAAAAAAAACCAAAAAACAAAATAATAGTTACTGTTACCTGGACTGTAAAAGGGCTAGGTTATTTTAAAGTTCAAATCCTATATAATAAAATCGAATTTCTGGATAGAAATGTTAAAGCCAGGAAACAACCAAGAAAGATGGAGTAGCTATACTCACACTTTACAAAATATGCATTATGTGAAACATTAAGAAAAATCTACACGGTGGCTCAGAAATAGGGAATGAGAAGGGAGGTATTTCATATTTAGACTAGAAAGTACCCCAATAGTGATTCTTCCATTTTATTTCATATCTGTGTCCAAACTGTAAAGAATAACAAAACATGTTTTCTGAGTCTGTCTTCCTCCTTGAAGCATCATGACCACTGGTTCTACCCATTTATTTGAAAATAACCAGATTTCCTTCAGCACTGTGTGTGTGTGTGTGTGTGTGTGTGTGTGTGTGTGTGTGTGCAAGGTGAGAGACAGGACTTGTGTCTTCTGTGTGTGAATATCAATTTCCCCATAAAGGGGCTGTCATCCTTCTATTTTTTTTTTCCACTCATGGTTGGAGTCAAATGGTTGCAGATGTACTGGTTTGTGTCTGTGTCCTCCATTCTACACAGTTGCATGTGACTGCTTTCTGTTCCTATGGATAACTTAGTGTATTTTGATATCAAGTATTGGGGTAGCATAGACATGTTGTTATGGCTGTTTGAAGTGTTCTGTGATGTCGTTCAGCTGAGTTTTCACAGGTGATCCATTGTCTCTCACTCACTTCACTTTAGTAGTCTTGTGGGAAATAGAGTGAGTCAGGAGAGGTCAGGAAAACTTTTGCTCCAACTCCTGCCTGATCTCTTACCAGCTATTCAACCTAGAACAAGATAGAAGTCTTCGAGAATGATACAAGAAATAAAACTCAAGTTAAATTAGATAATACACGAAAATGCTTCAGGTGATGTCATATATATTAGGTACTGTATATGAAAATGAATATTATCATTTTTTAAAGAAGAGTACAACTTATACAAAAGTTTATAATCGCATGTGAAAAGTTAAATTTTATCTATAGTTATAAAATATTATGCTAATATTTTAATATATGTGCTGCAGATGTGTTTAAAGGCAGAGTAAATGCTGCAGTTAACACTAAAATCCCTTCCATCCCTTAGTTTACAATGAGTGAAGAATTTTTATTCTACTATGTTTGTAAACTTTTAATTATTTTATTTCATATATGTATGAGTCCACGAATAATATTCTTAAATTATCTGCCAAGATGATCAAAACAACATTCCAGTAATTCTCCAAAACATGGAAAGTGCATTTATCTCCTTATGTTTAATGACTCATGTAACCAAGGTCTATGTCAATTGAGAAAGGTATAAAATGAATATGTAGAAAATGCATGCTTCTGGAGAGATGAATATCATTGTTTTCATCATGTGTCATATACAAAAGACTATTGATATAATTCAGACTTTATTGTAGTTGGTTGTTTTTTTACTCTTTACTCTTTTGAGGGACCCAACACTCAGCTACCAAATAAATACACACACCGCACTGAGTTTTATTCTTACTTATAAATGCCCAGCCTCATATTGCTGGTTTCTTGCCAGCTTTTCTTAACTTAAATTATCCTATCTATCCATTGCCTTTGGCTTTTTCCTCATATTTCTGCATATCTTACTTTCACTATTACTCCATGGCCGGCTGTGTCCTGGGTGGCTGGTCCCTACATTCTCCTCTTCTTGTTCTTGTTCATTGAACTTCTACTCCGAGATTTCTCCTTTTTATTTTCTCTGCCAAGCCCACTACCCTTTCTCCTGCCTTGCTATTGGCCGTTCAGCTCTTTATTAGCCTATCAGGTGTTTTAGACAGGCAAAGTAACACAGCTTCACAGAGTTAAACAAATGCAACATAAAAGGATGCGACACATCTTTGCATCATTAAAAAAATGTTACACAGCATAAACAAATGTAACACATCTAAAAATAATATAACACAACACTTAGCTGCATTGCCCAATAGAGATCTGATACTTTAGACAGGACTTCACCTTTTGCCCATATTTGTTATTCTATATGCCAAGGAACACAAGGCTAGCCCCTCATCTTTCAGGCTTTCTCAGGAAAGCTATTTAGCCTCTGAGACATCACACTACAACGATTGAATACCTTGACCAATTGAGTTCTGAGCTAGAGAATGTTTCATTTTCAGAGAGGTAAGTTCTATTATTCACAGGGAAATGGATATGGGTGGATACATGCTATAAATTATCTTCATTCAATATGTGTGTTGTGGTGTACATTTATCCCATTAAGAGTGTTTCCATGTTATACCTATAATATATCAGCCTGCATTGTCAGTTATGATAAATTCAAAGATAGCAGATTCTAAAGGTTACATAATATTGATAAAAATTAACAAATCTCAAATATGAGAAAAGTAACTACTTTGACCTTTAAATGAATCTCATCCAATAATGGTTTTTTCATCTTAACAAGAATATGAACATACTTACTTTGAAGTCTTTATGTGATTAAATTGAATCAGTGAGCTAGAGTGAAGGGGAGTTATAAGATAAGACATATACACACACATACTTTTTTTGTTGTTTTTTTTGTTTTGTTTTGTTTTTCAAGACAGGGTTTCTCTGTGCAAGCTTTGCACTTGTCCTGGATCTCACTCTGTAGACCAGGCTGGCCTCAAACTCAGAGATCCGCCTGCCTCTGCCTCCCGAGTGCTGGGATTAAAAGCATGCGCCACCACCACCTGGCATACACACACATACTTTTAATAGAAATATACATCTTTGTATTCAAGTCTTGCTTCTATGCTTTTAGAAATTACACTTCAATTTAGAATTGCCTAATTATACCACTTCAATATTTACACTAGCATGCTTCTCATATGGAATTCAGCATTCATTCTATCTTAAAATTCAGTTTTACATTGTTTATAACAAAGTCAGAGCCTATGTTGCCATTAAAATGGAGGAAAGTCATGTTATTAAGTAATAGAATATACATGTGTTTTAAGATTGATTATTATTTTAGTAAAATTTCCATAATACATAAATAACTTGAGTAGAAACATTGGATGTTGTAGCCTAGTTATCTGAAATAAAACACAAATATTAATTGGGCATTTGGCTAACAGATTTACTTTGTCCTCTGAAAGGGGAACAAATATTCATAGACTAGGTTCTTTGTTTCACTCAACAATTCTTTACATTTTCATAATAAGGAGGTAGGAGTTCACATAGTCATCATAAAATGATTTATAGAAAATAACTGATGTTTAACGTTAGAAAAATATTCAAGTTTGTGTTACGTCCTCACCATCTAATTTCTAATTGAAACACACTTCCTTCACTTTCTTCCTTGAATACATGCCTCAGAATTAATAAAGTAAATGGTGTGTTATAAAAAAGCAGTATGTTTGAATTTATTAGAATCACAAAAGTCTGAGTTAAATGGACTAACCATATTACCTGGCATAAAGCCTTTTGCTTATAATATGATTAATTTATAATTCTTTCACTAGGTAGAAATATGTGTGAAAGTTAAAGGCTGTGAATTCATAGCTTAACATTTAAAATTGTGTAGATAATTGTAAAACTGGCTAAGGAATAACATATTGATCCAATTCTTTAAGAGCGGAATTGAGTTAGAAAATATGGAAAATGTGAGAAAATACTGGGATCATAGTGAAAAAATACAAATCAACATTTATTTTTTAATCTATGTATATATATATATATATATATATATATAT
>CABHPP010138284.1:5687-30249 GCA_902168425.1 Peromyscus attwateri | reverse complement strand
TATATATATATATATATATATATATATATATATATATATCTTTGTGTGTGTGTGTGTGTGTGTGCGCCACATATGTGTGTTATCTATAGAGTCCAGAAGACGGTACAACATCCTCCAGAGCTACAGTTACAGGCAACTGTGAGCATCCTGATGTGGGTTCTGGGATCTGATTTTAGGACATCTGGAAGACGAGGAAGTGCTCCTAACCACTGAGCCACACATATCTCTAGCTGCCACAAATCAGTTTCACACCTACATATGTTAGACACAGCCACATATATTTAAAATTATTTCCCACAAGTTAGAAGTTTGCTATATTTTTGATCAACGATGCTCATCTGACTGATTGTACTTAGAAAACTTCATACCCCTCTTCTCTATTCACTGCAGAGAGTCTCTGTGAAAAGGATAATTAAATGAGGAAGAGTGTGTAGCTGCAATAACTTATTGCTCCAAGTGACATTTAATTATATGTAGGTTAAACCTTTGAGAATGGCATTAGCCAAGCCATCCATAGTTTGGCAGGATTATAAAAATTTGAAAGTAACATGTAGCCTCGCATTGGAGATACAGACTTTCTGACCATGTAAAATGTGGAGGTTACAAAAAAATGTAAAGTTTCACATCACCATGAATCTCCTAAGCTGTTTTCCACTTAATCAGCAGTAAAAAAAAAAAAAAAAGAAAAGAAAAGAAAAAAATAGAGCACCGTATCTGGGAAACATATTTACCACACCAGCTTCTCCAAAGTTTTGTTTTGAAATGTTTTGACAACTAAGTTCAACGCTGTAATTTGAAAGATGTCAGTCTCTGCTCCCTGAGCTATTTAAACCCAAGACTTATTAGAGAAGCCTGGCATGGGATGGAAGGGATGGGATTTTATCAGACCTTGTACATTTGATTAGGGAAAGACTTTCGGAGGAAAAGTTGCCTTCATGCTTTTTTTTTCACTTTAATCCCCATTTTCAAGATCTATAAAAGTCAACAGCCCTGCTTTGCTACTCAAATGCTCAAATCCAAAATAAATGTTATGTCTTGTCTCTATTTTTGACTTATTTTTAGTGGAGAAAAATGTGGTCATTCTATGGCATTGATTTTTTTCCCTACAAATTCTTATATACTGACATTTAACCATATATTATAACATGCAGTTAATCATACTTTTCTTCTAATTACCCTTAAATTTTTCCTATTCTTTATAAACTTACATTAAAAATGTAATAATATACATTAATATTACCCATTTCAATTTCCTAGTCATTCAGAATTACTCCATTTTTATTTATAGATGTACATGCTCTGAAGTTTGTAACAGTCTGAGGAAAACATTCCGTGTTGATAAAGGGTACAGCATAAGAGTGTTGTGAAAGAATATATAGATATATAACTAAAATGTGCTCATTCCAAGTAATGTCGCCTGTACGCCTATGATTCCACTGCTCATTACTTGGTATTATATATCTAGGAAACCCTATGTATCATCTCTCTTTCTCTCTCTCTCTCTCTCATCTATCTATCTATCTATCTATCTATCTATCTATCTATCTATTTATCTATGTATCTATCTATCTATCTATCTGTCTGTCTATCTATCTATCATCTATCTATATCTATCATCTGTGTATCTATCATTTATATATCTATGTATCTATCTACCATCTATGTATCTTTGTGTCTATCTATCTATCTATCATCTACCTATATATCTAGCTATTTATTCATCTATCTATCTATCATCTATCTATCTATCTATCTATCTATCTATCTATCTATCTATCTACTATGTATCTGCCTATCTACTTATCTTTCTAGATCAAAAATTAAAGGAAAAAGGCCATGGCTTTGAGAGAATGAAGAGTTGTATACAGGAAGCACTAGAGGTAGGAAAGGAAAGCAGGACAAGGGCATAAGTTCAACTTTTTTTTTATTTATCTTAAAAATAAGAACAAAGAAACCTTGAAAGAAATACACAGTGGCAAAACCTCCATGAAAATGCATAAAACCTTTGTGGTCAAACAGATGTTACAGATGTGGAATTTTTTAAAAAATCTTTTCCACTTAGGAAAGTAAAAAGTGTAAAAATGTTGCTTTCCTGAAGACAGGACTTTGTGTTGTTTGTGTCTGTGTGTACAATTTTGTCTCCAGGACTGCCTAGCAGCATACATTTTCCTTTAAAATGATAGGCTTTTAAAATCGTGCGTTTGTGTGCTTGTGTGACTGCTGGTCCGCATATGCACCACTTGTATGTAGTGCCTGCAGAAGGAAGAAAGAGGGTTGTATACCCTGGAACAAATATTACAGGCAGTTGTGCCCGGTGTGGTGCTGGGAACTGAACTCTGGTCCTCTGCAGGAGCAGCAAGTGCTCTTGATTGCCAAGCCATCTCTACTCTACTCTACATCTACAAAAGTAAATGAAATGATACATTTTTCATCATTCAGCTGCATTAGAGATTACTGCAAGTTTATTAAATCATTGTTGAAAAACACTCACATATTGACAAGATGAATACAACTTTAAACTCTTAAAGGAATGGGTTGTAAATGGGTAATTTCCTCGGACACAACCCCATAGTAGCTCTGTCAAGCTTCCTGGCTCCACATTATATGAGTTTTCTACAGCATCTATAATGCTCAAGCGTCATTGTTTGGAGCCAGAATCTGGGCCGATAGTTCAATTTTTTTTTTCAAAATGCATTTGTTATGATATTAAAATGTGGTATCTTGATTAGTTATAAATTAGAATTTTCTGAACAAATGATGAAACAATAAAAATAACACAAGGAAAGCAAAGAAAACTCAAGAATACTGAACTTCCCTAATATAAAGCAAAATAAAGAAGAAAACAATATGACATGTACTATAACATTATTAAACATCCCTCATTGGATGACAGGGACAACACAGTATCACAGCAAACTCCTTGATCCTCTGGCTCTTAAAATCTTTCCATCCCCACTTAGACAATATTCCCCGAGAAAACCCAGAGTGAGAAGATAAAGATTATCTGATTATATTTAAACATATATATATATATATATATATATATATATATATAATTTACTGTCAAGGAGATTATTTCTTTTCTCACCATTAATGAATATACACTACATCTATGTAATTGGAACATAGTAATTAGCTGAATGTATTTTTTATAGTAATCATATTTTTGGTAGAAATCATTCTGAGGAATGATTTCCCTTGTGAGGATCACAATGTCTTCCTGTAGGACTCATGGTTTTGGTGATCAGAAACCATCCTTATAACATTAACAATTATATTTTGGTAGGTAGAGTAGCTGTATTATTACTATATTGTTTACAAGAAATAATCCTCCATATTGGAGTGCATGTAAATATGGAGAGGTAAGATTAGATGATAGTCTATGTAGTTACATGGTACATGCAGAGTTTGTGTGCATGTGTGTTTGTGTGTGTCTGTAGTAGTGTGTGCCAAGCTTTAATGCATGGGGAGGTGCTCACCCTTGCTGCAACTTGACATGCCATGTTTTGTTGATACTCATGTGAGACCTGCCCTTTTCTGAACAGAAGCAGAGGGGGAGTGGATTGGAGGGTGGGAACAGAGGAGAGATGGGGAGAGGGATTGGGAGGAGAGAAAGAAAGGGAAACTGTGGCTGTGATGTAAAATAAATAAACAAAGAAACAAATAAATAAATTTTTATTTTTTTTAAATAAAAGAATGGTAAAATTCAATTGTATTTTTCCCATGTGACCTGAGTATAATAGAGGGAGAGGAAATTATAAACAGGATATATTATATGAAAAAAATTTACTTTCAATACAAGGAAAATTTTTTTGAATGTTAAAAAAAAATCAAAAGTTTCAAAGCAAATCTTTTGAGTTTTTCTAAGCCATATGGCCATTAGAGACATCAGGAAGAACTACTCATCTAATTAAAGCAATTCACAGGTTAAACTCAATGAAATTGAAATTAACAAACTAGACAAAATCAAGTGTTTAGAAATAAAGCAGTGGATATATTTAACTACAGGATTGACTTTGCAAAATGACACTCACCTGATACCTTAAAGTGTGAGGCCAGGTTGAAAGGCTGTGCATTTAAACGATCCCTGTAATTCTATCTTTAAAAGACATACTGTAACCATTATGGACATCAGCATAGATATTTCTCAAGAAACTAAAAATATAACTACCACAGGACTTATCTATCCCATTCATGGGTAAATATCCAAAGAATGAAGTTAGTTCATTGGAGAGACATCTGAACACCCATATTCACTACAATAATAGTCACATTGGCCAAGAAATCAGGGGAAATCTAAGTATCCATCAATTGATGAATGCACAAACAACATGTGTTAGAAATATTTAATAGAGTGTTATCATCCATAGGAGGAGGGGAGATACTGCTACATGCCACTACCTGGATATTATGAGGATATTTCGATAGGCGAAGGATTAACACAATTAGCCTAATTTTCCTTCTTTTTGTACATCCCATTAAGTCTGATGTTCAGTAAAGGGATACCACCTCTTCATTGGAAGAACTAATTTGATTCAGTGATATGATTGTCCACATGAATCAAATTAGATAATTTCCCTCCTTATGATTGCAAATTTCTGCTCTGAATTATGTTTGAGGTTATCCAAGTTGCTTTGTCCACAATTTGATTATCACCACATAATCACCATCCTTTCTGTTATGATTATCACCTAGCTATTATCATAACCATCATCATGACTACCCCACTCTCATCAGCACCAGCATTATCTCTGTTATTAGTATGAGTATCCCCACTGTCCTCATCACCATCATTTACCATTACCACTCTATTGCCATCCTCCCTGAAATCATTTCCACCCCACTATCACCATCACCATCATCACTACCATTATCATCATCACCACCATCACTACCATTACCATCATACTATTGTTATCACCATTAACACACCTCTATGGTACCCACCAACCTAATTATATCGCCATTATTATTACCATCCTTGCTACCCTTCCCACCACACTATCATCGTCACCATCCTCATTACGATTACTACCCTATTATCATCAACACTGACCTAATTACGGTTACCATCACATGGTCATCATCACCATCTCCATTGTCATCACCATCACACTATCAGCATCGCTCTTCCCAGCCCCCCAACAGAAGGAAAGGGGATAATGGTGTACCAGGAAGCAAATTCTTGAGCAAAGAAAAGAAAATGATGAGCTCTTTAAACCATTAACTGCTTTTAAAACTTCTACTATCTAGAGATACTGCAAAGGTAGGTCTTCTTCTGATTCTTTTTTGTTTCGTTTATTTATTTTTTCAATCTCAAAAGGTTGATTCTCATGTTTTTCGAATATTTCTCATATTACATCATGAAATTTGATAATCTGCATTTTATATCTCTATTGTAAGCATCCCTACCTTCGAAGCCATATCATATAGACATCTTTGAATCCCCAGTGACTTTCCCATTCGCTGGAACAAAGCAATTAATTAATAAAATACTACTGAATAAGCAAATGAATAAATTGTCAGTGATTATCACTTATATTTGATAATGAAAGCACTCTATGGCCTTTACTATATGTCATTTCCTGAGTGTTCTTTAAACCTTTAAAATTCTCAATACAAAACTGTGTTTGCAGTCTACGGAAATTTATTTAAAAACCACTTGATATTTAGTTACTGTGCTTAAAATATATGACTGTATTTGAGAGAAGTATTCTAAAATTTTATATGAACTCTCTCTAGGGTTAGTTTTATCTTTAACTAGTGGTATTAATTTCACTTCCAAGCTTCCCGAAATGTGTAGTGACAAGTTAATTTTAAACCTAGGACTGTCAATCTTCCTAAATTAAGTTTAGGATCAAGGATTTTTGTAAGGGTCAATCTGGAGGATTTGCTTTGAGGAAGAGGAACTGCCTGTGGGGAACTAATTAAGGAAAAGAAAGAAAATCTCCAACCTCTCCCCTCCACCCTCTTTCCAGTTCATGTTAGGCTCCAGGCAACCTCACATCCTTTATTTAGAGTGTAATGAGCAGGGCTTTGAAACATACTCCCTGTTCTAGAAGTTACTAACTCTGTAACCTTAAGGAAAATGTTGAGCTCTTCTGAATGATACTTGTGTTTTAAAAGGAAATAAATCACTTCCTCATAGTACTAGTAAAAAAATGTATGAATTAATCAGGGAAGTAATATACATAGCATAAAATGAGGCTCAAAGATGGGAACTCAAACCCTTTTGTTTGTCCTCATTTAAAGTAAGAGTTAAAGAGCTGCTACATCAATTGCCCAGCAGTTAAGAGCGTATATCTCTCTCACAAAGACCTGTTTGGATTCCTGCACCCATACTAGGAGGGTCACAGCTATTTCCAGTTCTAGCTCCAGGAGATTCGATGCCCACTTCTATCTTCCACAAGTACTGCATGTGTGTACACAATAATAAAATAAATACATAAAAGCTTTAAGATAAAAGCTAAACATGTCCAGAGTGTATATTTAAATATGAGTGTTTATTGACTGTCTAATGAGCATATATGTATGCATGTATATCGATTAAATATCTCCATATATTCTATGTCACATATTTCAGATATCTTTTTAAATATAGATTAATTTTTTATTTATGCATATGTATGTGTACCTATTTAAATTTATGTGCCTCACAAGTGCAGATACCTGTGGAGGCCAGAAAATGGTATGGGATACCCTGGAACTTAAGTTACAGGTGGTTGTGAGCTACTTGATGTGGATGCTAGTAGCCAAACCCAGATCATCTGCAAGAGCTGTCAGTTCTCTTAACCTCTGATTCATCTCTCGGGCCCCACTTACTCATTTTGTTTCAGAGTGCTAATAAAGATAAACATGAGTCTTACAAGTCTAACATCTTTTAGGACAGATGCATTAATATTAGAGAAATTCTCACTATGGCTTCATTGGGGGAATTTTCACTTTAAAGCTCCCAAGCAAAATTAAAAAAAAAAAAAACATAGGTTTTCTTTACTACACACACTCTGGCTAATTGTTTAACAATGAGTTTTCTTAATCAATTCTAATTGACTTCCTATCAAGTGATAATATTTGAAAAGTGTGCAAATGATTACTAGAGCTCAACACTTTTTCGCAATAACTTCAGGGTGGGGAAATTGATTGGCCATCAGTCTGATAGCATGGTCAGCTTTCAGTTCTTGATGTTCGGTCCTCTGATTAGTATTCTGCTCTTCCTGTTGTTTAAAAATACTTTATGTTGAAACATTCATTTCTGAATGAGGACTATGACAGTTTAATTAAAGTTTAAACTCTGGTAGCTATTGAAGATCGGACATAATCCAATTACTTTTTATTCAATTAATTTAATAGCAAACCACTTTCCTATAATTACTGTTAATCCTCTGTTATTTTTTTCCTCTTTGCTGTTTATCAATGACCTGTGAGATATCGAGATGAAATCATATTGTGACATAATTACTACAGTCCCAGCTGGAATTATTCATTAAATAATATCCAATTACAAAGATTTCTCTATCTCTATACTAGTTAGAAACAGAGATGGTTAAAAATCCATTAAAAATGCTTGATTTTTCATAACAATAAAAAAAAAAAAAACAACCAGGATTTCTTGATTTAACAACATCAACATAATCTAAATCAGAAAGAATAGAATTAAACTATTATAGAATGAGAGCCCTGTATTGATACATAGTACTCCAGCCAAGAGTAAACAACCACTTGATATAAAGTCCAAGGAAATAGTACTCCCATGAAGGCATACATGATAGGGACAGTTTCAAGTATAACTTATCACGAAGGTTTGCAAGACAAATGTTTTTGATTTTTGTTTTTTTACGATATTGGAACACTTACCCAAATTTCATTAGGTATCTTGGTGTTCATATCCAAACCTCGATTACTGTTTACATATACTTTATATATGTGGCATAAAGGCAGGTTATGCCTGTGTGTGTGTTTATGTGTATGTGTATGTGTACATGTGTAATGCAGATGTGTATAGCATATTTATGTGTGTGCAGTTGCACGTGTGTCTGAGGATGCTCGTGCACTTGAAGGACTGAATGTGTGTTGACGTTAGAAGTCAACCACAAGTGTGTTGTTCCTCAAGAGGTGTCCATATTGCTTCTTGAAACAAGGTTCCTGGTATATAGAACTCACCTATTAGGATAGACTGATGGGTCAGTAAATCCTAAGGAGTGGCCTGTGTGCTTCCTCAACCTTGGGATTGCAACTGTAGATCATGAGCCTAGTTTCTCTGATTTTCTCACAGATGTTGAGATCAAAGTCAAGTCCTCATGCTTGTGCTGAAAGTGTTTTATTGATTCTGCCATTTTTCCAACCCCTAAAGGAGGTTTTATACTCATTTTGTTAATGCTTCTGCACATAAAATGGAGCTTCCTGATGTAGAGTTTTCTATTTATACCATTGCACTGGTAGCTTAAAATTTGGACTTTGGAACATTTTAAATTAAGAATTTTCAGATTAGAAACGCAGAATTCATATATAAACAAGTTGGAGGCTTTTCTAATTCCCCTGTTGTTCTCACATTTCATTTGTATTAACATCCGTAACAATTTGCCATGTCGAAGAGCAATGCATGTTAATTCTTCAGGTTTATTAATAACTCCTGTCAAAAATGTTAAATTATTTCTGTTTCATCTTTGTGTGCATTTATAATTCAAAGGGAATAAGGTCACAGACTATTTAGAATTCTATTCTGTTATTTTTTCTCTTTATTTGAATCCTTGCTGCCGTTCACAATTCCTCTGTAATCATTTCAAAAGTTGTATAAAATGTCACTTTATGGGTGATGATTTATTTTGCCAATTTCTACTTTTGAACATTATAACGTCTCAGTATTTTTAGTGTTCTGAAAACGGCTATTGGCCACCATTTTGTGTATTTGTTATATTTTCTTTAAGTAAGGAAGGCTGTATCAAAGTGTTTAAGGGCTCTAATTCCTTTATCAGACGTTGAAAAAGATGTTTCTGGAAGGTTCCCCCATTCAGTCTCCCACAGACCTCCAGGAAAGGCCAGCCTTTTGAGTGCTAGTAATGGGTGTCTGAGGAAATGGCCCACAAGCCTTGTCACAGTGCTACTGCCTTTGCTGTGTTCAATGCAGAAGCATCTAATTTACATCATCATTATTTGCAGGGATTCTTCTGTGTAAATCTAGGCTAAATTATGCTGTGAAATAAACAGCATTGAGCCACAAATCTTGGTGGCTTATAAAATAACAATTCTTACTTCCACAGTTTCTATTTAATATTCACTTCAGTCCAGGACTAGGCTGATAAAGAAACCCATACCTAGGACACTATTAAGTTCATGACACGGAGAGAAAAAACAAAACAAAACAAAAAAAAAAAACAAAAGAAAAAGAAACAAGGTGTGGTCGTGCAATGTTGACAAGGCTCATGTGGAACTTCTCCAGGAGACCAGCTCAACTTGAGTAAAATTCATCATGCATCCCAGCCTAGAACCCATGAACTTTTATGTGTATTTTTCCTGCAGGATGAGATTGGTGGAAGGAAAGGAAATATTCTTATCAAACTACCTCACACACATAGTTATGTTCTACAATGAAAACAGATACAATGTGGTTTACATTAATTTCTCAAACTGCTGAGGCCATGGGAGTATACAGCAGGTGACAGCTAGAGTGTGACAAGTCCACCCACCAGATTTATAACTTCCTGTTGGGGAGCCTCACCTGACAAGTTCGTCGCTGGCTGTGGAAACTGGTTGTTTTCTGTCTGCAACTTTCTCATGTGCCATCACTATGCCTCCCTAATAAGAACAGCTGTGGGGTGCTTTCTACAGCCCTTCAGTGGTGTGTTTGGGGCACACATTTACCTGTGGATGGTCATGAAGTTGATTTCTGTTTAAGCTGTACAATTATGATGTGTAGCAATAATACTAGAATATTCTTCTTTACTGACACAGGAAAGTACCAGTATTCTCGGTCCCAAAGACTGACAATTTTAGACTTCAGTACAAATTCAAAACAGACTAAACTGCCCCAGAAGAAAACACACAAAGACTGATTCCCAAGCATTGTTTACCGCTAACTCAAGGGCAGCCTGCTTACCTAGAGACACAGCTCCTTGCAGTAGCTCTCTTTCTGCACGTATCCTAACCATTCAAGGTTAAGTCAATCGTTTACTGTCTGGGATCCCTCACCAACTTAGAGCTACGTGCATGGGTCAATGTGACATTGCTAGCCTAAGAGAAGCTATGTGACTTCATCTTGTGTTGTGAGAATGGGTAGGGCCCGGAAAATGTGACGTATAATTGTCCAGAGTTTGGCTGTGGGAGAACAGTGGCAACATGGAGAGGGACGGCTGTGTAGAGCTATGTGAGAGCTGCTGCAGAATGTGAGTGAAGTGTGTGTGCGTGCGTGCGTGCGTGCGTGTGTGCGTGTGTGTGCGTGCTGAGTGAGAGATGAAGAAGAAGACGCATGAGAGAAGTGCCAGGGAGTGAGTGGGTGAAAGAATGAGTGAGCAAAGAGGGAGTGAACAATGTAGAAATATGTGTGTGTGTGAGTAAGTATGAGACACAGAGAGAGCTGTGTGAAAGAGCTGCTGCTTCGTAGAGGAGCTACGCCGAGGAACTGTGCAAAGTGCTATATGGTGAGAGAGCTGTGGAAATGAGATGTTTAGCTGTGGCTGTGTGGAGATTTGTAACTGTGTAGAGGCAAGGAACATGAAGCTGTATAGAAAAGAGATGTAGAAGAGAATGCATGTAAAAGAAAGGTGTGTAGTCATGTGAAAAATGTATGTATGTAAAGATATGTAGCTTTATGCAGCAGTGTGGAGATACATAGTTGTGTGGAGTCAGAAAGAGTCAAAGATCATTCTTAAGATGAAGTAAACGAGAAAGTTATCATCAGAAAGTGAATGTGTTTCCTTATTAGTTATCTCTCAGATAGAAAAGATGTTTTTTTCCTAGTCTCCAGCTACTCTGAGGTATTCTATTCACAACCCCGGAGCAGATGGTGGGAGCTGGCCTCCCTCGGTCTGTGATATCAAACATTTAAATATATAGAACCCTGATCCATTGGTAGATAGTTAATAAAAACAAATGAACAGTCTAGTGCTCATGCCCTTATTTTACTGGTAAAATAATTGATGGTGTCCATGTTCCTCCTCTTTCAGTTTCTCAGGCATGTAAAGACCATGTTTAAGTTAGATGACCTGAATTTCTCTCCTTTTGACTCAAAATTTAGACTGATTTACCTATTAAATTAGAACCAACCTTATGATCAGTGATTTAATTTATATTCCACATTGACTATGACTAGTCCTCATTTGGTACTGACATTTAACTTCATTATTTTTTCTGGGCAATTAAATTCACATCTGCAGAGTTCTGTATGCCCTCATTTTGATAATATTCCAAAACTCTGAAAACTTTGGTGAATCTCTCATTCAGTTGATTTTTCATAGTTCATATATTCTATCACATCCTAGGTCTAGAAGACTAGGGTTAGTTTGGACAGAATTACATATAGACGGAGATATAGAAAGGAGGTGCTGGACTCTCATGGGAGGGACTGTGCCTACACATTCTTCTATGAGGGAACATCAACAGGATGTGTCTTGAGGGTCTCTGAAAGCAGTCACGGTTGATTTGATAAAGAAGGTAATGAGTAGTACATTCAGGTGACAGTATTCCACAATACCTTATAAAACAGTGATGGATATAACAACCATTATGACCTTAGATTTAGATGTCAGCTCACGTTTCATGTTTCAAGTTCACTCATTATCAATGACAACAACCAGCTCTCTATGGACAAACCATAGGTTGAACATGAGGTGGCACAGAGAATGAGCCAAGTGGCAGCAATGTGGTGGGCTAGTCCTTTAATATATGAAGGTCGGGTCGCTGCGCAATACAGAACAATACCCATTATTGTACCTGAAGTATGATGCAAACTCAGTGTGTATAAGTCATCAAGTTAGTAGATTGAAATATGTTATAAGAAAATAATTTAGACATTAATGAATATTTATTACTAATTCCTAAAGAAGTACATCAAATTTTATAACACAAAAAACTTTGAAGCTATCAGTTTTACAAATAAAGCATACAACCTATAGGTTTAGGTTATAATATTTTAATAAATATTTCTAAAATATGTGAGTCTTTTTCAAGTCCATTATCTAAGTAGCATCAATACAATATCTACAATCACACACTCATAATTGCTGAAATATTTAATTTTGGAAATTAGGAATTGATTCATAATCTTAAAGTATAAATTATCATTACTATGAATCAATTAAGGTTAGATGCGTTATAGATGAAAGTAAGTTTTATTGAGTTTTCTCCCTAATGCTTGGGTCTTGACAAATAACAAACATACTTGAATATGGATACTTAGTGCTTCTGCCCTTGGTTGCTAATTGCTAAATATCAAGAAACTTCTAATATGTATTCCTTAGTTTCTTAAACTTAGTGTATTTATGAGATTTGTAAATATTTACAGGCAGTTTGCACTGCCCTAAATTCTGTGTAGACTACAGTAGGTAAGTCAAATGTTTGTTCTGGTTTCATGTGGTTTAGACTTGAATAGACAAGAGATAAAACTCACAAGGATATAGGTAGACATATAATTATAAATTATTGTGTGGGTTTGATCTGTATCTTACTAGTTAAATGACTGTGGAAGATAAACAAGACACTGGGTTCAATCTGAGCACCACAATAAAAAGTAAAGCCTATGGTAAGTTTTATGGTACACACTGAAAGGGAAATTTTACTCATGTAAGGTACCAGAGAAGGCATTTCTGAGGGTGTGACTTTCAAGTCAGGGACTGAATAATGAAAGAGTATGGGAAGAAAAGTAGAAAATATTCCTTTTGAAAAGGAGCAATTGATGTTTGAGAAGGGCACAGAAGGGGGAGATCTGGGATGCTTTAGGAAGGTGATAAAGTACTCAGTTGCCCTGTGCACTGAAAAGTGTGCTATCTAACGATCAGCAGAATCTTCATAAGCTATAATATGAAACTTGCCTTTATCTGACTATAAAACCATGCCATTTAAAAGTACTGATCTAGCAAGCTGACTTAGTCATTTAAATACCATCTTTATTAGCATGCCAAGCTGTGCTTCATACCAGAACCCAAGTGACTCAAATGTTTTTTATGGTGGTACATATTGGTAATGTGCCAGTTGGAAAAACAGAGGCAGGAGGATTTCTGAGACTTGCTGACCAGCTAACTTAGCTTGGTTGGTGAGTCCCAGGCTAGTGAGAGACTCTGTCACAGGTTGCAGGAATCCTAATTGGTCCTAAGAAAAACCTGGAGCCAGATATTGGGGTAAATGCTGAAAGATGAGAGAGACATAAGAACAAGCCACAGTAGAAACATCTCACCACGACTGAATCCTCAGGCCAAAAGGGGAAGATCCTGTCTCCAGGAATCCTCAGACTGAATGCCCCTGAGTCCTCAGCCGAAAAGGCTGACTTCCTATCTCCCCCAGCCTTTATTCCTTTCTCCGCCCAGCCGTATCATTTCCTGTCTCAACCTTCCTAGTGCTGGGATTAAAGGCATGTGTGCTTCCCAAATACTGGAAGCAAAGGCATGAGATCTCAAACGTTGGGATTAAATGTGTGTGCCACCACTGCTTGGTCTCTATGGTTACTCTAGTGGCTGTCTTTGCTCTCTGATCTTCAGGCAAACTTTATTTGTTAAGAGTACAAACAAAATATCACCACAGTCACACCCAAAAAGCGACAGTGCTTGCAGAATGATACCAAGGCAGTCCTCCACATACTTTCACATACATGTGCATGCATTATCCCACATACATATACACAAATATTCATGAAACAAAAAAAAATAAATAGAAGGTGGCGATTAAAGGAAATTATATTATTGAATATTTGCTTATTAAAATGCTTTGAACAATATAGAGACTTATATGGGAGGTGGTTGAATTACCTAAGTCTTGTCCGCATGATAAGGCACACACACAGTTTCAAAGTGTGTGTTTATGACTTAATAACAGATGTGTATGTCAGTTGTAGTGACTCTCCTTTTTACTATGTGTTGAAGTCTGATCATTCAGCAGTCTCCATTTTGTGGGTCTTTATGCAGGGCATTAGCTAGCTACAGCAACTCTTTTCCCACACTGGAAACCAGTAATGCTATCGATTGCCTAGACTTGCAAATGGTACTAATCCATTTCAAACAGTCTTCCATTAACTAAAACACATGATACAGGGCAAGGTTAATGCCAGTGGTGTGGAAGTATACTTTTTCCACAGAGGAAGGCAGAATTTATGTGTTGACCTTGTCTGGGTGAAGCTGACGTTTATTCCTGATGACCATCAGTCTATAGCCCACAAGGGAACAAAAAAACTGGTCAGTCAGTACTGAGCATGTGGCAATAATTCTACTGAGGGGCTACAAAAATAATAGATATATTTAGAAATAATGCATGCAATCTTATATTTAATCAGAACATTTAAATTCCAGACAGTATTTAGGTTTTTTAATTAATTTCTCTAAATGTCATAACAACTTATAAGTGGATTTGAAAACTGGCATCAAACATGAAATCTCCAGAACTGATTAAATTATTACAGTAAAAGTTATATAAGTGCAGTACATAGAATTATTAGGATATATTGCTTACTGTAGAGTAAATTCTAAATAAATGCTATGCTTACTGGGTATTAGAAAATGCAGTTTTGTTATAAAAAGCCTAATGACTATTCAGATTTAAATATTGTTCTATTGTTGTCACATAGGCATATTTAAAACATAAATTTGAAAATAATGGACTTATAAAAAATCATGACTAAACATATATATATACATATATACACATATACATATATATATTTACATTAATAAGATAATGAAAACTTGCAGTGCAAAAGAAACTAAAGCAATGTGC
This sequence comes from Peromyscus attwateri, assembly GCA_902168425.1. Taxonomy (NCBI): domain Eukaryota; kingdom Metazoa; phylum Chordata; class Mammalia; order Rodentia; family Cricetidae; genus Peromyscus; species Peromyscus attwateri. The sequence goes on along the minus strand of CABHPP010138284.1, from coordinate 15,336 downwards.
TTAGAGTTACATTTCATAAGTTTCAGACACTGATAAGTCCATGTGACCTGGATTAAATTCATGGTCACTTTGCCCAACTCCATTCTAAAGAATACTATGTCATACCTGGCAGATGATAAAAAATGATAATAAACACAATCACAGTGACAGACAAGTGTGAACTCATGCAAGATTGTCTGTAACTCTAAAAAGCATTGAAGAAATTAGTATATAGTTATATAAAATCATATGTATTTATATAAATATAGAGTGCATATATGTGTGTGTGATTACTTAGGGTATCATCAAGGGAGGAAGCAGTGCATGTGAATATAAATGTAAGGGCTCTCCTAGTGATAACCTCAGATGATAATCCTCTGCTGTGGGCCATAAGACCCTGTGCTGATTCCTCTCTTGAACAAGGACCTGACTTTGTCAGAAAGAAAGTCTTGATGCATTTCTAAGATAGAAGGTTATTTTTCAAGCTTGCTTTATTGAGGTCTATCTTCTCCAGTTTCTGTGTGACATCAGAGTTCTGCCAAGTGTTAAATTACATTAAAAAAAAAAACAATAATAAAGGAATTCAGCTGGACTCAGAATAAGGTCTGGTAAGATGCACCAGGAAAGGCGCATGGCCTCTAGCCTGACAATCTGAGTTTCATCAACATTGTAGAAAGAAGAGACTGTGAAGTTATCCTCTGACTTCCACAAGCATACCATGGCAGACACACATGTGCATACATATCAATAAACAATCAATCAGTCAATAAACGTGTTTTTCTTTAAAAGAAACTATAGTCATCCTTTCTTTTAAAACAAGAAGGGTTGGATTGTGAATGTAGGTGTAAGACATAGGTACGTGTTTTACGTATAAAGAGAAACTGATAGAAAGTAGTGGCTTTCCCAAAAGCAAGCAGTTTTTATGTTTTAATGGATGCTATAAAGTTTGCAATGAGCTCCTAGTTTAGGTAAATACCTCATCTGCTGGACGGCTAACATACTGTGCAAGTCCCTCACTTTCATGATGTTAGGATCTCAGGAAGGACGTTGGAGATGATTATGCAGACCATTCATCACTCATAGACATTCTCAATGGGAAAAACTTTTACATCCTTCGCTTGATGCGTGAGATGGAAAACTAACAAGGGTAGAAGCTGTGAGTGCTATACACGATGGGGAAAGACACATTGTTGCAACATTACTGTATCAGACGTTCTCTTATCTCCCGAGCCAATCCCCATAACCTCCTGGGTTTTTCAATAGTAAGTGAAAATCTTTTATTTATAGACTGCCAGGCTGTAGAGGACACGACTTCCTAGTGCTTGTAGATGGCGCTAGGGAAACCAGGAATGCCAAACATGCAGGCTTGTCTTTTCAACAGAGGGGATGTAAACCTTTTTCTGCCCAGAAAGCTAGGGATGGATTAATTAATGACCTGTTGTTCTGAAGGGCTAGTCAGAACCTTAATCCCCCAGACTACTATGATTTTTATCTCGGACTCTTCCTCCCTAAACCTTTTTTCTGAGCATTGTTTCTAAGTCCATGGGAACCATTCTGATGTAAAAGGTCACAGGTACTGTGCAAAAGAGTATCAATGTAGTCAAGCCTTAAGCTTGTTGTGGTAGTCACCAGAAAACTTTTGTCCAGTGTAGTACTGTGTTTAAATATGTCAAAAAATAAACTCACTGCCTGGATCAGACTCTAAAAGTTTGAACTAACACTGGATAACTAAATTGTGTTGAACTAGATTTCCTCTTGCCTCATGGGGATCATTACTCTTACAGCCGTGGTGTTTTCAGGACCCCCTACTCCTGGCTCAAATAATCTCATATTGATTTTTAAGAACAATAAAGCTGTAGATGCCAAAAAAATCTTTGTGCCCACAGATAAGCACTTGGAGAAGCCAGCAAAAGTTAAACACAGCAGATCTCTTCAAAGGGGAAGAAATTTTGGCTGTTTCCTCAGAATGTTGGGGAAAAATGTAGTTTGCTTTACTAGGTAACCTAGTAATCCTTTGTTACCTGCTGAACCAGGATCTACCCATATTTCCTAGAATATTATGTTTGTTTATTCCAGATGTTTTCCCACTAAAACCTTGAGCATTATTTTTAGGCCATAAAGCTCATCCTTGTGATAGATGTCATTTGAACTTTACAACAGCCTAAATGACTTTTGTATTATCTCAGAGCCAGGCTAAACCTTTTCTCTCCTAGGCATTATGTGTACCTCAGTCGTTTTCCCTAGACCTTTATCTTGTGCATTGTCTTTAAGTCAACAAGAACTCATCTTACAGATGAAGCCATAGAACATTGTGAAGAACTTTAATGTATACATGTTTTAAGCTTTATTGTACTCATGGGACTGAGTTAGTTGTTTTTGAAACCTTTTTTTAAAAAATTGTGTTATCCTTCAATATGGAAAAAATAAATGAGCTGATGCCTGACTCTGACCCAGCTCAAGTTACCTAAATCAGGCTGAACTAAGTTTTATTTTTTCCTTACTAGGATTTTTTTTTGTCAGCTGTAAAACCTGTAGGGACCTCCCATAACATGACTGTAAGAGCAGTTTCATTGTTTAGCATTAGGACATATTTGAAGCAAAATTTTATCTTAGTTTTATATATACTTAAGGTTTAAGCCCCAAAGTATTTATAACAGTTGAAGTTTCAGCTTCATATTCTCTTGGTGACCCATCTATGTACTAATGAATGCTCATCAATAGTCTACAGACAAACCTCTTCTTAGGATGGAAGGATAGAGTCGCATTTGAATTCATCAATTATGAGGAATATTCTTGAGGTTGAAAAAGATTGGCCTATAAGGAGAATATGAAACACTTTTGGCTCTCCAACTTCAACAACAGCAACAAAAAGAAGCTTGGGAAGGTGGATGGAAAACTGGGAATGTAAACCCTCCCTGTGCTGGCCAGGCTGTATGTTATTCCCACACCACCTGTGATGTTACGCAGCCACGTGCTCACACAAAAGGAGTAGGGCATTTGGGCCACTTTCTGCGGCTTCATTTCTGGCACGAAAACAAGATTCTGTCTTTCAAACAGATTTCAGGTTTCTTCAGAAGTTATTGATTTGTCTAGTCTAGTGTTGATAAGCTACACAGTTCCTAATTCAGACTCAGAATCATTTGAATTGAGAGTTATTAAAGATGCCCATGCTTCACTTTTGAGGTCATATTATTACATATCCCTTTTCAGACATAGCGACTCACCCCTCCTTCCCACCATACCATAGAAGTTTAAAGAATAAATGCGTACTTTACATTGATTTTGATCAAACAACATTTGCCCTGGGTAGTCCTGGATGGTGAGGTCACTGCAGCAATTATAAAACAGAATCCCCCAGCAGACCTTTCATCTACTTGTAATATAAAATCAATAACATCTAAACAGGACTGAGATGCCATTTTAATGCTTGCCAAAGAGCATTTAGACATCTGAGCTGCCTCAGATGTGGTTTCAAGATCCATTTTGAAAACAGGGACAAAGATGTTCTTTGTCTTATTTGTAGCCTGAAAATCCACTTATTCAATCACGTGAGAAATGGATCTAATGGCTATATATGATAATAAATATGAAATGAACCAAAGTTTTTTTTGACTTGCTAATTAACTACATTATTCTATACATATAAAGTTCATAAATAAATTTGGTATTTTGTATAACACAATTTATATATGTTAACTGAGATGGACTAAAGTAATACTATTTCAATGAAAATCTATCTTATTCTCAATGAAAAATTTAAACAGTGGAATTTATTCAATAATCAGTGATATCTTTTGTATCATTCTCTTTTAAATTTTGCACATGTTAATCTTCTGTGCTATGCATTGTACAACATCAATTTGTATCTAAGATTAAGACTCATTAATTTAATAAGATTCTCTTTTATTCTATTCATAATTAAAAATAAAAATTTGAAAAAATTATTTGGATACTGTTTCTTTCTTTTACTTAATTGGAAATAAACACCATGAGGCCTCACTGACTGATGAAGACATCACTTTTATGGCTGTTTAATAAATTCCCTGTATTAATAACATGAACCTCACATGATGTTTAGGATATAACTTGAAACTACACATTGAAAGTTTTTTAAGCTGATGACCTTTCACTGAATAAGGTTAAACTAACACTATAAAACTTTCAGAATCTCATCAAGAGGTACTTATCTTCAGCCTGTGCAGTGGAAAGACCCAATTAATGGCTTACCTCATGCAATATTTACACATGTTTTGTAAGCAGGTCAGTTGTTAAAGTAACCATTTCTGCCAAGGACATCACTACATCACAAATCAGTGAGTAGATATAAGTCATCCAGCTACTGTTAGAAGAGTTCCTGAATCAACCAAAATCTGGAATACACTAGTCAGAAAAAATGCTCTCATGGGTTACTATTGACATATGATATGAGATATATACTGAGTTACCTAAATAATGAATTATTCACATTTCTAAAGCTACCCAAATCTACTGTAAAGGTGGTTCTTTCATACTACAAGGGCAATTGCACTCTTAAATACTTACATGCACTAGATTTTTCTATCTGTAAATTATGTATAATTTACAGAGTGTAATGAATAATAGTTTTCTAGGGTGTTATAAATGTAGGTTAGATTGTTTTGGAAATTATGTGAGAATATTAAAAATAGCACACACCATATAGCCTCCTATTTCCTCTCTTAAAGCTGTACGTATCTCAGTCTATACAGACACTTTCAGAGTGTAGAACCATGTCTGCAATGTTGTGCCTCTTATAAGAGTCATAAATAATGATGAAATTATTGTTCTGGCATTCACCTAATATGCATATAGCAAAATGATCCCCTCGATATCTTATGGGCAAGAAGAGATAAAGAAAACCTATTACAGGGTAATATCATATTACACATGTCAATATACTTCAAAACTTTAATCCAAGGAGTCCAAAGAATAATGTAGAAAAGAATAAAAAGCCTTAGTTAAAAGGTAATGATTCAAAATTTTCATGGAGTTTCACTACTTCAAGTTTTATCATTATTCTTTGAATCTATGAACTGCCTTATGATATCAAATATAATAATATTTAGAACTCAGCAGAAGAAGTCTTGTAAGAGTGATGACAGACATGTGAAAGCAAATATTCTTTTGTTAATAAAATTTCCTTCATGCTCATCAACACTTCTACAGATGGTCTTTTATGTAGCTCTTAATTTCGAAGTATAGAAAACATCGTTTTTCTATACATAAAACAAAAATGAAATGTATGGGTTTAGAATCTTTTGATTAGAACTGCATTAGTTCCATCATTACCAACACGCTCATGCACAGAGGTGAACGGTCATGGAAATATACAAATGGAATTAGTGCATTTACAATGTGTATTGTAATGGATAGTTTGTGCAGCTGAATTTCATGTTAGAGGTAAGCTGTATGGCAATAATGACCGAACAATACATTGTACTTTAATAGCAGGAAACATCACTGTAAGGAATACTTACAAGAATGTGTTGAAGTTTTTTTAAAAAATGATTAATTTTACCTATGTCTTATCATATTTTGTCCTCATTAAATATCCCTGGTAGGAACCATGGCAAGAATGAATAAACTTACAGAGAGAAAGGCAAAGGATGAGATGAATGCAATAAGAGAGTCTCTGATTATCTCATGCATATGGTGAGGGTGTTCTTAAATTTTCCACGATTATGCATCATTAAGCGAATTGAAATCCACATGCCGTTCCTAGATAAAATGATGCAGGAAAGTCATGCAGAGAATCTGATTATATATAAATTTACTAGGATCTCTGTCTTAGCCAATTATGAGTATCATATTACAATACTAAGCACTTGTTGCCTCAACAATAACATGCATGTGCGTTCAAATTTACTAGATGGCAGAAGCCAGTTGTGCTGTCAAATTTTATGTCAGCTTGATATGTGAGCTAGAGTTATCAGAATGGAGGGAACCTCAGTTGAGAATATGCCTTCATAGGATCCAGCTGTAAGGTGTTTTCTTAATTATTGATAGATGCAGAAGGCCCAGCCGAGTATGAATTCTGCCCTCCTCTCTGCCTTGGGTTCTATAAGAAAGCAGATTGAGCAAGGCTGTGGGAAGCAAGCCAGTAAGCAGCACCCCTCCATGGCCCCTACATCAGCTCCTGCCTCCAGGTTCCATCCCTGCCTAAGTTTCTGTCCTGATGTCCTTCAGTGATGGACTATGATGTGCAAGTGTAAGACAAAGAAACCCTTCCTTCCCCAGCTTGCTTTTCTTCGTGGTGTTTCATCATAGCAATTGTAACTCTAAATAGGACACCAATAATGTAATATTGTTTTTACTTTTAAAAATACATAAGATATTCAAGTTGCATCAAAGGGTATGAGAGATTTCAAAAGTCAGTTAAATTATAGTTGTGTAATTATCATTTCATACATATTGAAAACACAGGATATTAAAAAAACAAAAATGTGTTGGTTTTTCACAGGAAAATATTTTTAAAAAATGAAAATGTACCATATCACAATTACAAGCTAAGATGGACACTTGGAGTTTAACTTGTCAAAAGACAAGTTAAAACCTAAGCCACCTAGTGCTTTATTCATAATTTTTGAAGATTTTACTCATGTTTATTTTGTTTGTTAGTGTTTGCCTGAGTGTTTGTGCACCTATGGATACCGTTCCTGAGGAGGCCAGAAGAGGGTGTTAAATCCCTTAGGGCCGGAGTCACAGTGTGTTGTCAGCCTCCACTTATGAGTGTGAATTGAATGGGTGCTCTTATAGTTGAGCCATCTCTTCAGCTCCTCATAAATGTTTTATAGAATATTTTAATTGAAATCCAACAAGTATAAAATATTTATAAGAAGTAATTTTAAAGAACTGACATCATATAGGTTTAGGCATATATATATATATATATATATATATATATATATGTTTTAAAACACAGTGAATAAATACAGAGTTTATTTTTTACCAACTTTTACTCATAGAAATATAAAAATATATCTGTATAATGACTCTAATTTTCACCACTGGTGACTAAATTACAGACCATTGGTTTGAATCTATGGTACAGCTCTATGAAAAAGCATGGCATATTCTTGGAGTATTTTCAGGCATCCTGAACTGTTACTTCAGTTGCTTTTGCTGCTTTCTAGTCAAAGTGTTATAAAATATTTCTACAATGCCATATGTAAAGTCAAAGAGAGTAGAAACTATGGGAGTATGAATGCCTGCTCAATATTTACATACTGACAAATGTTAATCAGGATCTGTCCATGCAACTGATTCTCCTTATCACAAGGAATCTGTGAGGACTTGACCTTCAGTGGAACTCAGTAATCATAGCCAGATACGACAGAGCACTCCTAAGAACAGTCCTCGTTCACTGCAAGAGCATTGAATCAGTTAACAGGATAAGTTAGGGCCGGTTATGTTAGCTCCACTGCTCTGACAAATCACATTGTGATTCTAATTTGCAGGTGCTTTCCCATCTGTGTTTTGGATTGTCCTTCAGATCACCTTCTCTAGTCACCTTTTGGCTGCACAGTCATATCTGCTTTCGTCAACTTGAATTCTGTGGCCTCTCTCTGCCTAATCATGTTTTCCTCTTTGGTCTGTAGTTTTGCACAGTGTGCCTAGCCCTGGACAGCTGTTTTCACAAATGAGTCCTGCCAGTCACTTGACAGGAGGTACTTCAAGCTCTCTTTCTTTTCTGCATATTACATTGTTTGAACCTGGCATGCAAAATCACACAATTAAAACAATTTGCTATCATAAAGCCATTAATAATATTGTCTCACTTATCAATTATATTCTATGATTATGGATAAGGCTTTAGATTGCATTGTGTCTTTTGGGGGTCTTAAGTCATTTATAAAAAATATACATTTATTTTAACAAGATGAATAAAATTAAAGGTATGCAAAATAAATTTTACTGCTATAATAAGAGAAGGGGGAACACAGACAAGGTTTAGAGTCAGACCTTAAGGACTATGGAGGAAGTACATGAAGGGAACAAATTACCAAAGCCAACTCCTTCTCTGACTGGTTTTAGTCTAAAACTTTAAAACAGAAACCCTGAAATTTTAGATGACCTCTAATTGTGCCTTTGACCACAAAAATCACACAATTAAATTTCATGTAAATTTTAACTTTCATTCTGTTCATAAACCTGTTTGCAGAAGAGAGTTTCTAACCTTTGTTTCTATTTCGTTGAGTTGATCCTTTCTGCTTCAATCATGTCTCAGCTGAGAATAGCATGAAAATAGTGCAATTATACAAACATCATGCGCAAAAGCTATCATGGTTAGAAAGACTCATTGAAAGTGGGTTTACTAGTGTAATTTCTAACTGCATTCTAAATACTTATATCCAGGGGCTGGAAAAATGAATCAGTGGTTAAAAGTCCTTGCTATTTTTGCAGAAGACCTGCGTTCAACTCCCACCACCTACATGATGGCTCAAAATCATCTATAACTCAGGATCCCAGGTATCCAATGCCCTGTTCTAGTCTAAGGTATCAGATATGCACATGATACATACACATGCAGAAAAATACCCCTCATATACATAAAATGAAATAAATAAATCTTAAAATATTAAAAGTAAACAAAAATCCTTAAACTCATAAATTTGAGAGAGAGGAAAGGGGAAGTACACGAAAAGTCACCTGGTAAAGTACACGTGATCACTAAATAAAGCAGAAGACAATAACCCAACTAGACTTCATATGCCACCAAATAAAACGTCCAGTGACAGGAATGGGTTATATCTTGTTGAGTCATTGAACAAGGGGTCCCATAGACTACTCTACTCTAATATCAAAGGCTATTGATTACTCTCCATAAACTGATGCTACAGCCCTATTTCTGAAGACACAACTTATGCATATCATTAAACATGGAGACAAGAGCTGGCGCCCAGCTAGAAGCTTCCTCCCTATAGAGACCTGCCTGCAAGATGTACTTGAGCAATGCTGGCACAAATGTTATTGGCGTAACAAAACATTTATATCTGACTTAAGCTCTCTCTGTGATATGGAACCCGTACACAACACTGCTAAAGTGCCAGGAAACTAAGACTAGTCAGATCATGCGCCTAGGGGATAAAGTATTATTCTGCTAAGGAACATAGCAATCTAGAGAAATATTTCTGTGACCATTGATTAGAGCATTACTCAACCCTCATCAAGAAGCTTCTTCTTACAGTAGATGGTAATTAACAAAGAGATCCACCACTGGGAAATGTGAGGTGTGACAGACTTGGAAGCACTAAATCCTAAAAGGCGTATCTTTATCAAATATGTTCCCTCAAGGCTCAGAGGTGTATATGAATAAGAAGAGAAAGATTTTAAAGGTGAGGGGTGGTGGATGAGTCCAAGGAAACATTGTCTTCCACACACAACAGGACTAAGATTCATATGAATGTACAGAAACTGTGACAGTACACACAAGTTATGAGAAGGCTGAAACATACAAATTCCTAACACTGAAAAAAAGGAAGAGGCTGGGCAGTGGTGGCGCACGCCTTTAATTCCAGCACTTGGGAGGCAGAGGCAGGAGGATCTTTGTGAGTTCGAGGCCAGCCTGGTCTACAGAGCGAGATCCAGGAAAGGCGCAAAGCTACACAGAGAAACCCTTTCTCAAAAAAAAAAAAAAAAAAAAAAAAAAAAA
>CABHPP010138283.1:0-40505 GCA_902168425.1 Peromyscus attwateri | reverse complement strand
CCCCCCCCCCCCACGCTCGCTGTTTCACTTAATTTCACATTTCTCATTCAGGGTCGCAGTTCCCACTGGCACTTTAATTGGGATTGCCCAAATTTTCCTTCACACAGTGAATCTGTTATGTGAGGTTTCTCTCACTTCTGTTCCTAGTTCATAAATAATGGTTCCTGATTACACATGAAGGCACAGTCTCTTCACACGGCTGAAACCAATGTCCCCATCTCACGGGACCTGTCAATTTAACCCCCTAATAGAAACTCTGCCCCACGAACCTGGAAAAAATATGGGCCAAAAAGAAAGTTTTGGAACAGTTAAGAAAGAGAAAAACAGGGAAGAAAAGTGGACTTTCAGATCCAAATGTCATATTTTCAAATAACCAGTATACAGAAATAAAGATAGAAATCCACCTTCTTATTGATGAAAATGTTGCACATAAATTATGCTGCATGATTGAAAATGCAAAGTAATTTAGGTATTTTGTGATTCTTTTATAAGATTTAGTGTACTATTTGGTCCAATACACCATTGTTCTAGAGAAAATTAAAAATATAATTCCGAATATGTTTATTAAGAAATATTGGATACATAGGGTTCAAATGACCACCTCCTATAATGTTTTATTAAGGACATCTACATAAGCAATCATTCTTCTTGAATCCTCTGCTTGATTCATAATGTTTTTGTCTCTGGATGACAAGATTGCAATGTTTGTCCCCTACTTTCAATTATTTTCTTTATAAAACTATTTATAAGAGTTCCCAAGCTGGCTCAGTGAGTATCTGCAGAGAGGGGACTATCTTCACTAGCTATGAACCTTGACAAAACTGAATGTTAAGTTGCTTTGTTCACCCAGCTAAAAACCACAAAAGCTTGTTTAAAACTTCTCAGTCCATTCCAAATAATATAACTTATAAAAAGTCATAAAATTCATTAAGTACTCATCCATGTCTCTCATGGCACCCAAAATAGGTCAAATTTCTTACTTGGGTGTTCAATGAAACTATACATACACACACACACACACACACACACACACACACACACACACATGCTAGTCTTATGTGATTTTTTTTACAGCCCCCCCCCCCCCCCCCGCCAATTCCTCACCTCCACCCCACCCAAGAACTCCATTGAAACAACTGGATACCCCATAGCAAAACTAAATCAGCTGATCTCAGTGGGGAAAAAAATGCTGTACAATTTTGCTGTTCAGAACAAGACAAAGGGCCGAGAATAGAGTAAGGGTCAAAAGTGCTGCCTAACCATGTCAACAGGCAAACACTGCACGAGCCTTTCTATATTTTGATATAGATATTTTTGGATATTCTTGTTTCTGACTTTGCCCTTAAAATGGGTAGTTTCTCAGTCTCAGGAATGGGGCTGGAAAACCAGTGCCATCTCAGGGAATCACACGTGACTTTCCTGGGGTTCTCAAGACTGGCACATACCTCTCCCATGACGTTGAGGTCCTCAGCAAACAGCATACGCAAAAAGATATGTATAGGACCTGAAGCCATCCTCACAAAATCAGAGTGCCAAGGCTGGAAATTGCCTCCACGGGACAGGCACCCTCCAGATGCAGCAGACAACACTGGTCAAGGGGCCTTACTGCCAGGCAGGTCCTCCTCAAAATCCTATTTCCAAAGCTTTGGGAATGTATTAACTTTTTCTTCTCATTTTCAAGTGGCAATTGAATGGTAACAGGATATAATTTAATTTATATGTAAATGAAATTATTCTTCATTTATATTACAATTGAAGATGAAAAAAAAAACCCTCTCAGTCTGGATTATTAGAAGCAAAAAGACTGAACAGAATGATTCTTCTTTCATTGACCAAAGACAGAATTCTAAATTATATTTATATATCCTAATTTAATGGCATGGTTATATTGAATCAGACTGTGACATTATCTAAAAATGTCAAAAGTCTTCCTACTCAGCAAATTTTTAGTCCATTTTTCTCATTAAAGCGTGTGAATACTTTAGCTCACATTTTCTTCTATTTAGACCACAATGTTCATATCTTAATCATCATGTGTTTGTCCCCACCATTTCAGGAGGTACCATGTACTTTAGAAGAGCCTTAGTGAATGGGTGCAGACTTCACTTGCAATTGATGGAGGCTCTTGCCTTTTGAATTGATTTATTTATACTTAAAAATAGTTTTTAAATTTCTCACTTTTCCCCAAATTATTTACATCCGGATTCCTCTGGTATGACACCCCCGGTAGATGCTGACTCATCCTAATTGATTCACAGCCCCAGTGGCCCACAGGACCGTACAGCTAAGCAGGCAGAGCACTGCTTGATGCTTGATTAAATAAGTTAATTCTCAGGAGCATGCGATTAAATCCTCTTATGAAATGGATTCTAACGCATGACTTGAGCTTAATGTTACATATAAGCAGTGTGATCTGCTTTAAATCTAGAAATTTTCCAAAGGGCCATATGCTATAGGCTTGCTCCCCACCCAGCCCTTAGTTATATTAGAACGCGGTGGGACTTTTATGAGGAGGAGTCTACCAAGAAGGGAATTGTGGCGCCCTGGTGTCTGTGTCTGTTTCTCTCTCTTTTTCTGTTCCCCTAGTCCCCTCTAGACGTGGGCTTTGTTGTGCAGCATATCCTCTTTCCATGATACGCAACACTGTCACAGATTCAAAAGCAAAAAGCACTATGACCAACTGATTCTGCACTAGACCATCCTAACATATGAACAGAAGTGAATCAATTCCTGTATAAAGTTAATTCTCTTAGGTGTTTGTGATAGTGTAAGAAAACTGGTTAGATTTTTTTTAAATAAGTAAAAATTTATCTAGAAATGTATGTGGATATTATAAATAATAATAAAGTTTTTAATGGCATACTGATATATGTAGAGTCTATTAACTTTTATAGTGATTTCAAGTTAGATATTATCATCCCACTTCACAGATGAAGAAATGTGGATACAGGAGGGCAAATTAACTTGCCCAGAATTGAAACTCACAGTGACAAAGTCAGTTTTCAAATTTCTACATCCTAAGTCTAAATTATAGTTGAAAACATTATATAGTACCAATTCCCCAAAACTCAACTTTCTTCCGATCCAAGTACTAGCCAAGAGTCTGGTCCTGATAAACACTATCAGATCAGTTATGACTAATTAGCATAGCAAAATGGAACTGACAAAAGACTGCATGGGTAGCACTTTAAATCTCTTCTTGTCCTTAATGTTACCTACACATGTTTGGTCCTAATGTAGGACTGCCAGAATTAGTATAGAGAAACACAGGATACCCAGAGGGAAAAAAAAAAATCCTAATTTCAGGTAAATATATTTTCTAATTATTAACATTATTTTTAAAAATTGTGTATGTGTGTGTGGAGCACATGCAAGCTACAGCACATATGTGGAGATCTGAAAACAACTTGAATGAACTGGTTTTCTCCTACTGTGTGTGTTCCAGGGGTCATACTCAGCCCCACGGGCTTGGCAGCACACATCTTTACCCAGTGAGCCATCGATCTCGCCCTATTTTGAACATAAATAAATACGTCCATGTAATGTTTTAGTCTAGTTAAAATAAGAAAGTTGAATGATCACCTGTTTCAAGTAAAGACGCTGCATGTCCCAGGTGGTGCTCGCACGGTCTACCTCATTCCCAACCGTTATCCACACGTGACCCTGAAAACCCACTAGAAGCCTCATGCCGGCGTGACACAAGAACTCCTCAGACCTCAGAGCCATCAGGGACCTGTGATGTGATTCCGCCCTCATTCTCACACCCCAGCCAACTGGGTTCCACGGTCAAATGCGCTAAGAAGAGTGACTTCGTAGACCAATCACAGAAGCTCTCTCTTTGCAAAAGCATTAATCAGTCCACGTATTTATAGCTCAACTGAAGCTTGAGGCACAGAGGGCAGGGTTTGAGGATGGCAAAGTATCAGTAAACTGTCAGAAACACCCAGTGGCCATTCTCAGTCCCATCATAGTATTGGTCCATCACCCCAAATTTAATGGAGCATTCAAAACTTTATATTAAAAAGACGTCTGCTGTGGGATGTTCTGTATGACAAATATGTTAATAAATAAAGCACTGATTGGCCGATAGCCAGACAGGAAGTATAGGTGGGACTAACAGAGAGGAGAATTGAGGGAACAAGAAGGTGGAGGGTGAGACTGCCTGGAGCTGCTACCAGGACAAGCAAGATGTAAGGTACCGGTAAGCCACGAACCACGTGGCAAAGTAGAGATTAATAGAAATGGGCTAAATATAAGAGTAAGAGCTAGACAATGATAGGCCTGAGCTAATGGCCAAGCAGTTTAAATAATGTAAGAGTCTCTGTGTTTATTTTGTAAGTGCGCTCCGGGACTGGCGGGACTTTATAGCTGGAGACTGGCGGGACTTGGGAGCTGGAGAGAAGCTCTCTAGCAACAGACGTCCTTCCCATGACTCTTTCTTTGTGGCTATTCAGTCTCAGCAATAAAATCTGAAGACCAGATGGACACAATGGTTGACCAGCTGAGGGCCAAAGCTAGTCCTTAGATGCTTCCTATCAATAGCCTTAGAGCCGAAACTGAGACTCGGCCAAAACGCAATTTTCCACGTAAAATTAATTATCAAGTCAGCTTTCCCACTCCCGAGTTCACCGTGACCTTGAAAAATATTGTCCTTTGAGTCATGCCAAGTCAACACCATGCAGAGTGTTGTTTAATTGATGAATTGAGTTTCAAAGCAGCCAGCTCTATCGCTCTTAGTCTTGTGTTGGCCACATCAGCAACAGCTCAATAAATAACTGGTTGGCTGATGGACGGAGGGGATGCTGTTTAAAAAAAAAAAAAAAAAAGAAAGCACTGGATAATTTTCTTTGCTGTATGACCAGATGTCCTCTACAAGGGTGAGCGCAGCCAAGCTCAGCAGGGCAACAGAAAGTAATCAGAGAAGCTGCTAAAAATTATTCAGTGAGAGGGAAAGCGAAGAGAAGCACAATCCCCGGATTCCATACGGAATGGATAAGCCCTGGAAATAAGAGTTGTCACCACAGCGGGTATGGAGAAAACCGTGCAGGGTTAGAAGTTTGCAGACTTGGATTTTGGTAGTCAGCCAGTTACCATGTGAGACCTTGGGAAAGTTTATTTACAGTCGACCTGGAAGTTGGTCTGAACGCTTCTTAAGGTCACTCCCATTCTTTAGTTTATGATTTTTTTTTCTGTGATGATGTAACACACAATTTTAGCCCATCTCTACTCCAGTATGGATTTGCAGTCTTTATTAACTATTCTAGACAGAATATGTACTTGAAAATCCAGTGTCAATTCCTTTCCAGTATCCTTAGTTCTTTGAGAGTTCAGCTAATTAATCAGCATACTCCAGAGCCAACATAACCCATCCTTTATATGTTCACTCATTTCTTAAATTCAGTGAAACTGAAATTTTAGTCAATAAATATTTAATGTTATTAAGAACCGACTGCCTGTTATATGGAAGAAGGTCCCACCTTCAAGAGGTTCTGGTCTACTTAGAGCAGTAGGAATACAAACAAGAAGTTTCAACCATTTGTGGAAAATGATATTATAATGTTGTTTATGAAAAACTATAATAGCCTAGAAAGAGAGTGAGCATCTCATGGCCAATCACCCAGGGAAAGCCTGAGATAGGAAATTGCCACGGAATCAAGGGCAAAGAGGCTTTCCGAGCAGAAAGCACAGGGTTGTTCGGCAATAATGTACACATAGACATAGGATGGAGGGTGAGGGGGATGGATGGCCACATCTCATAGCTTAAAAAAAAAAAAACACAGGATAGAAAAAATAAAACAAGGAAACGAAGTATAAAAGAATCCCAAGGTGCTGGAGAGATGGTTCAGTGGTTAAAGGGCTTGACTTTCAAACACAAGGACCTGAGTTCAGTCACCAAAACTCACAATAAAGCAAACAAAAAACCTTGGCATGGGGCTTGCTCTTGTAATCCCAGCGCAAAAGAGGCAGAGACAGGCCAGACGACTTGAAGAGTTCCAGGCCAGTGGGAGACCCTGTCAATCAATGATATCTGTCTCCAATGCTCCTTAACCCAGTTTTCATGGCTTACTTCTTGCCCCTGCTACAGCACCCGCCCTCCCAGTAAGCACTCCTGTGTATAACCTATGGACTACAGCTTATAATGACATTGTCTACCCAGCTGTTTTCACCTTTAGGCTTGGAAAAAAGTGTGATTGCTGCTGTATGCATTGCATCTTTGACTAAGGAGTTAATTTCTTAAGTCCTTCCGCCCTCCAAGTATCTAGGCAGTGTTTGGCATATTACTTTAACCGCATAGATCAGGAACCATGTATTGTACTGATCCTTCTATGCTCTCATATTTCTTATGACCTTGCATCCTTCCCATCAATACTGGTAAAAATCTGTTATCTTGTATTTGTAGTACATTCTGTTCTTTCAAAGGGCCAGAAATTGACTCCTAAATACTATAGAAACCTCTTTCTTTCTCTGTTAGAATGAATTAAGGTACAGGAATAGGAACAGATGGAAAAAAAGAGCTGGAATTAGGGATGAGCAGAAACTGTGGCCTTCCTATTTGTATCCTTTTATTGAGTATAATGTATGAGGTTCAGTGTAATGTGTAATGCGGTCATCAATTTTAATCTTGCCAGCCTTTCAATTGACTGCTGCTGCCATTCCCATCCTAATCTTCAAAGGGCATTGCCAGGATCTTTATCACAGCCACCGGATCATCTCCCCTCAATGTCACTGAATCTGATCGACCCATCTTCCTTGCAATTTGGGATCACAGGTATAGAGCTAGGGACTGACTGCCTTGGACCTATGTCAAGAGCTCAGCTCTTACAAGGACTGTGAGCAGCCACATGTCCCATTATATAACCCAGCTCAGACAAGTATTCTGTTCCAGCCAGGCTGCATTTAAATGGGATTGCATGGCTCTTCCTCTGTCTCTACTTAGTTGAAGATGAGCTTTTAATTGAGGACAGGCAAAAAAAATAAATGTGTTAAAAAAAATTTTTTTAAGGCAAGCTTTCTTGAACTTGCCATTTGACTGAACTATTGTTTTGGTAGTTAAATGTTTCCCATGCATCGGAAAGCCTAGAAATTCTCTTTTTCTTCTCCATAATGTTACACTTTGAATATATTAGTGCACAGAAGCCAAATGAATGAGCAATCTGGAACTACTGCTAAAATGAACAAAGGAATATGACTCCAGGCGGTGTTTTTGCTCCAGGGGAAGCAGCTTTACTGAGGTATCAAGTTCAGCCAAAGAGTGTTCACAGTCCAGAGTCCACTTGACAGTCAAGGCATGATTTATTAGTCTGGTAATTGTCTCCTTTTCTGAAAAATATGAAGAATTCTTTGACCCCTCCCCCCAAATGTAACTTCATTATACTATAAATATCTTTCCCTGGGATAGCAAGATATACAGGTGACTTCTGGTGGAGTTATAAGGAAAACTTTATGTGAGAGCTGAGTTTTCCATATAATAACTTCAAAGCAGAGAAGACAAAAATTTCTATTTTGGCATTTTTACCAGGCATTCCACTTCACTTATTATTTACAGGCCATTGTTTTGCTCATGGAATTCTATTTCTAGTGTAATTCTTCATGACTGTCTTGTATATAGACATCCATATTGTATCATCTACACCTCTGGGATGAATTTTAATGACAGAAGAAATACCTCACTTTAATTCATTTACTTAGGATTATACAGACTGCACATACCACAGCATTCACTTACTTTTGAACATGGTCAGACACATGTGTTCATACCTACAGTACGAGCTCATAAATAACAATGCTGCGCATGATGGCCAATTATTTCTGAATAATTGGTGTCCATTAGCATTCTTTCAGGCGATGATATCCACAAATCAGTGAAGGCAAACCATCATTGTGCTCCATGTAATGGCACAGACTCTGACAGACATCATTCCCAAGAGTAAGGAATGATTGCTTATTCCTCTCTGCCATTGCATCCTCAAAGAATAGGGCCAAGATTAGAATACATCTTTTAAAAGTCACACATTTAAAAAAATGAATAAGCACAGGATCTAGAGGAATTTTATGGTGAATCACTTTTTAAATAATTTTGTAGTAGAACAATACAGAGAAGAACCTGTTTTGGATCAGAAGAAAAATCTGGCCTCCACAGGAACTAGATGGACAGGACTTGTCACTGAATGCTTCCACATTACAGGACAATATATATAATAACTTACACAATGAGAAAAACCACAGTGAGCTACAGTTCTTGGCAGCCTGTACATGGGACAAGTTGTAGTAATTAAGTTCATTGTCTATGAGCTGCTACTGAAGGTGGAAATAATTCTGGCACCAATTTTGTACTACCTGTGAACACATGTTTAAGGGCAATAGATTTACATGCTGATCTAACATTATAGACATCTTTCTCCTTGGAGACGTTTTATCTACCACACCCACCTTGTGAGACAAAGCATATGTATGCCTGCTCCATGGGGAACTCCAGTCATCTATAAAGTGTCAGCATTTTGCTAGCCATGCATAGGCTCCGTCTTTATGGTGATGCGTTCATTTCTCTGTGAGGATGGGTTCTACACCCTTCCTCCAAAGGCAGGCAAGATAATGGAGACATAGTACATATTCTAGCAAGGACACTTCCTGCACAAGTAGTGTGTGTGTGTGTGTGTGGGGGGAGTGTACACACAGTGTGCAGGTGCCTCCACTCGTGTGTATGCAAAGACCAGAGGAAGACATTGGATGTTCTTTTCTATTGTTCTCTACCTTACTCCTTGACAACAGGTCTCCCACTGAGCCTGGAGCTAGGATTGTGGCAAGCAAGATCCAACAATCCGGCTGTCCAGACAACTCTGGGTTTACAGGTGCTTGTGGGAATATGCCGGGCTTTTTACATGGGTGCTAGAGATTTGAACCTGGCTCCCCAATGTTATACAGTAAGTGCTCTCATATACCAAAACATCTCCTTAGCATCTTGTCCAGATAATTCTTGATGTCAAACAAGGAATTGGATTTTCCTGTTTCTCTGCTTGCCTGGTCTAAGTCATAGGTCACCGCACAGGCAAGGTGTCCGGCAAGGTTCCATTAACTCTCAAATATTTAACATTTAACTGTCTTTTGTGCCTACCTCCTTTGTTGAGGGTTTTTGCATGGATATAACTCACCCTTCAGATGTTGTGTTAAGGAAGAGGATGTCTATTCATGTATTTAAACAGTTATGGTATACCACTGCAAAGAAATGCCATTGTATCTTAGAAAATGAAGATAAATGGAAGAGACGGAAAAAATAGTAACATGCAAAACTAAATAAAACAGGGGATGTCAGAGATTTCACGGGTTTAGGGTTTTTCCATCCTCTTAACTATTTTTACTTGCTATCCCTGACACCTATTCTGGGATAGCGTGTTGATTTCTGCCTCCGTGATTTATACATCGACTCCAGAATCACTCCACATTTGAGCTACAGCTGAAGGTGTCACTGGCAAAGGTGAATCACTGTACACAAAAGACACAAAGGGAAGGATGAGCTGGGCATCTAGGAAAGACCTGACACTGGGTGCAGAGAGGTGAACGTGCCTACCAGGACGTCTGACCTTTGTATTCAGTTAACAGTGAGCTAAACTTGAGGACGTTAATGATGGAAAAGGTTCTAGCACTATCTGGCCCAATGCTCTCATTCTCCAGCTAAGACATTTATGGCTGAGATAGAAACTTTAAAGCCTACAAAACTGAGCTTGACAACCCACAGCAAACCTGAAAAGGAGATTTAAAAAAAAAAAGAGGAAAAGGACAAACCTACTTTCTAGATCTATTTTCTAAAAGGGAAGATGATTTTGGGTGGTACGGAAGTAGAAGAATATTTTAATAGCTATGTACAAATTCTTTTGAGTGGCTTGGATCAGACATCATCTCACACCTTAGCCCGACTGTCCTGGAACTTACTTTGTAGCCCAGGCTGCTTTTGAACTTACACTTCTCCTTCCTCCACTTTTGTGGTGATAAATTGTGTCCCCCAATATATTGTGCACCCTAAGAAAGCTTATCTGAGGATCAGAGGAAAAAGCCAGCCACTATATTAAACATAGAGGTCAGGCAGTGGTAGCACATGCCTTTAATCCTAGCATTTGGGGGTCAGAGATCCATGGGATCTCTGTGAGTTCAAGGCCTCATTGGGATCAGAGCCAGGCATGGAGGCACACGCCTTTAAATCCAGCAGCAGTTAACCATGGAGGCCTGGAGGTCTGTACAGACAGAAGACAGGAAGTGATAGAGCTGGGCAGAAAGAGGAAGTGATGTAGCTGGGCAGAAAGAGAGGAAGTAAGAGGGCAGGGACAGAAAGGCAAATGGGCATGAGTACACAGAAAGTGGGTCTCTTTGGAAGCTGAGGAGTTGGTGAGGTAAGGTTGACTGTGGCTTGTCCTATTCCTCTGATCTCTCAGTTTTTCACCCCAATATCTGACTCTGGGTTTTTATTAATAAGACTATTTAACAATTCGTTTTACACACTTTCTTAGTGCTGGGATTACAGGTGTAACTCAAAACGCCCAACTGATTTAAAGAAATAGACTCACACATCAATTTGGTGATATGAAATTTCCCATAAATGACAACAAGTGTATCCAACAGGATCTCCTCCAGGATCTTGCTGTGTTGGGAATGTGAACTATCTCCATGACCTCCTGCAGGGGACTTAGGTGGCCTGGATGCAACTGAAGCTTCCAGTTGCTTGGTGACAACACGATTCTTTGAATGTTAAAGGCCCTTATTTTTAAGACAAATAAAGTTACTCAATAAGGTTATTAGAATGTCTATACCTATGACTCCAAAAAGATTACATCCAACATTCCTTAAAGCCATATGGACATTTCACATGGTGTCAATACACAAGTGTCTGCAGTTTTCTCAGTGTGAAAAATGATAGTTCTCCCCAGGCCATAGCAAGATATTAAATATTTAAAACATATCATGTGATAGATCAGGCTAAAGTTAAAGCCTTAAACTAGATTTTCCTTAATTTCTTAACGCATTTTTTATATTGGGTAGCGAGAGAATCAGGGAAGAGATAGACTAGAAAGTTTCAAAGTACAGTATCTCACATATGAATCTTTGAGGTTAGAGCATGCAGCATCACCCAACTCCGTATAACTGGGGTTATCAGTAGACAAACGTTCACCAAGAAAACTGATGATCGTGCAAACTATAAAGATAAACCCAGAATGGTGAAATTTACTATTTTTTCCGTGTGTGTGTGTGTGTGTGTGTGTGTGTGTGTGTGTGTGTGTGTGTGTGAATTTCCTGTTTGCAGCAAATTCTAATGGGAGGAATTTTTTCACTGAATAAATCCATCCATTTATTTGACTAAAGAATATTCTTTGGATGATGCACTGTGCCTATTTCCATGCATTTTGCAAAGTCTTTGTTGGCCTGGATAGTAAAGAGATCATGTAGACAGGGAAAATTCATTTCACAAACAACTCATCTCCCTACGTTTGCTTTCCATTACTTCAAGTTCATCACAGTAGATCTAAGTTTTAATGTCTATAACTTTTATATCTAATGACTTAACTTCTATATATATACGAATTTTGTCACTTGGGATCCCATCTCAGCAACCTCTGACATGTGCCTACTCTTAATTATTCAGTGATTTCTTTCAGTTTTGTGGCTTATCTACTGCAAGCTGTCAACTGGCAGATTTTTTATCTCCAGTTCAGCCCTCCTTCTTTTTTTTTTTTTTTTTTTTTTTGGTTTTTTTCGAGACAGGGTTTCTCTGTGTAGCTTTGCGCCTCTCCTGGAACTCACTTGGTAGACCAGGCTGGCCTCAAACTCACAGAGATCCGCCTGCCTCTGCCTCCCGAGTGCTGGGATTAAAGGCGTGCGCCACCACCGCCCGGCTCAGCCCTCCTTCTTAAAACACTGGTCTGCGTGCAGCCAGCCACACACAGCCCATCTCAACCCAGATGTATATTACATATCTAAACAAAAAGAGGGGGAGCTAATCTTCACCATCAAACCTGTTCTGCCCGAAGCCTTATCAATCTTAGCTAACAGCACATCTACCCCAAAGTTTCTCAGCCCAATGCTGTGGCTAAAGCTTAGAATCTTCTCCCCTCTCATACCCTGGATTCAATTCGTCATTAAATCCTATTTATACTATCTTCAGAATGTGTTTGGAACATAATTTTTATTAAACTATGTGTTAGCTAATTTTCTTTTCTTTGTTAAAATACCATGAGCAAAAACAACTTATGGAAGAAAGAGTTTTTATTGGTTTGGTTCCAGAGGATAAGAGTTCATTAAAGTGGGGAGGCATGCCAGTAAGTAGCAGGCAAGGCGGCAGGAACAAGAAGCTGAGGGTTCACATCTTTAACAGCAAGCACAAAACAGAAAGAGAACTGGACGGACAAAGGGTGAGGCTGTCACACTCAAAGCCTGTCCAGGGTGACATACTGCCTCCAGCAAGGCTGCACTACCAAGTCTCCCCAAACAGCACCACTAACTGGGACCAAGTGTTCAAATGTCTGAGTCTAAAGGGGCCATTTCTTATTTCGAGTAACATAGACCACATCAGCTGCCACCTACACTTTTCTCTTGCCTGGATGATTGCTATGGCATCCTGTTGAGTGTCCTTGCTCCCCTGCTATACCTTGGCTTCATCCTTACTGCACACAAGCTAGAGGGTTTTCGGAAAGGCTCAGTCATACATGGTATTCTCTGCCTCAGACTCTCCGATGCCTTTCAATGATATTCAAATGAATGTCTACAAAGTTCTACAGGTGTCTGCATGTCCTGTACTTAGCAATTCTGTATACTGTGTTCACTACTCTAACTCCTGCAGAGAGATAGGCATTGGGGATATGGTGGAGAACTGAGAAGAATATATCAGAATTGTAAATAAAGGGCACAGATTCTGGGGGAATTTTCCCCCAGGGAAATGTTTTTATATGTCACATTGGTGACAATGGGAACAGTATGGTTGGGAAGAAAGTATGTATGTTTGGCCCATAACAACTGCAGCCATTGCCTTCCACCTTGAAAGACTGTTTTCTTTTATTATTTGCAGTGTTATATAAGTGCTAATACAATATGTAACATATAGTAAGAAAGGAAGAATGTTCATCGCCAGGGTGTTATATGAAACAGTTCTTTGATCATTTGCCAGATAAACTCTTGAAAAAGTTATCATGTAATATATCTTTATCAATTAATAATACATGATATTCCATACCTACTTCTATTATACTTAACCTATTTATACTTTCACCAACATTGCAACACCCACAATGCTGTTAACCAAGCAGTTCCCAGATTTTCTGTTAATGACAAGGACATCTCCCTGATGCCAAGTTATGTGAACAGGTAAGAGCCCCATTTCTTGACTTTGCACCAAGGCTTTCTAATCAAGCGACAGTCTTAATATGGTCCTTCTAGGCACAGAACTCAGGGTATATGTTTTGAATCCATAAGCAGTGATTTCTAGGGGGGTGCTTTCTAAGCCTATGCATCTGATTTTTTTTCTAGAATTTACATCTCCAGTATTAGACTGACCCAAAAGATATTTTTCAGAAATGCTGAAAACATCATTTGTATGAGTAGCCATGCCTTTAACATACATGACATGAGGAAGCAATGTAGGCTCCAACTGAAAACTCTTCCTGGGGAACTTCCAATGTCATTCTAAGAAGCATATCCAATAGGATCCACCATTGAGTCATTTATGAAATAATAGTTGTTATACTGGAAAGGGGATACGATTATGAAATAACACAAAACGATGCTTTTCTTCCAAATATAAAAATTCCTAATATGTTTTGGCTTCTAGTCATGACTGAAATGACAATGGTCCATGAGAATCCTGAAGTTTCTCAACACTCCCAAAACTTCTGGTTCCACGTGGAGTATGGCCCAGATGTCAAAATTTTCATGATGACATGTATTTACATTATGAAAGTTAGTGAGATATGGTGTGTTTTTCTTACTTTATATTTCATGTGCTTTTAATTTATTTTATTTTAGGACAAATAAGATGAAGGCTAGGAAGCAATATGATTTATCTTAAAGTTTTCAAAAAGTGCTCACACCACTCATTTTTGTCACAGCTTCCACCGGCAGCATCCCTTACATGATCCTCTCTGATGTTGATTCTTTTCTGCCTAGTCTAGAGAATAGCTACCATTCCACAAGAGGTTGTTTTGGTATCTATCACTTTCTTCTAGGCTTGGATATAGTTTGCCCTCCTAAGATCCACATCTAACAGTACTGCCAGGTTTAGGACCTTAAAGAGGTGGAGTACAGGGGAGATGATTTGGCCATGGCCACCATCATAAGAGGAGGAATATTAGACTTGCCAAGTGGGTTATGTCTTGCAGGAGTTTAGGACCCACAATGGAATTGTTATAAAAGTGCCTAGATTCCAGACTCCTGTTTCCTCTCTCAATGTTATCTCGCTCTCCCATGCACTTCCCCATATATGATGCTATTCTTCTATGAAGCCCTCATTAGAATTCAATGTCAGTGCCATGTTCCTGGGTCTCTAGACTTGTAAGCTAAATTAACATCTTTTCTTTCTAAAATACTCAGCCTCAGGAATTTTGTTCTAACATAACAAAATAGACGAAGACACTTTGCTGTCACTTTTGAAAAATCCCACTGAACATTCTTCTACTCACTCCTTAGAGCCTTCACTAAAGAATCATTTTCCTTTTCTCTCTGACTTGACAGAATTGCCCATCTTCTGTAGCAATATCTTTGTTTTATTCTACTTGCCTGTGACTCTTTTTCTTAGCTACCTCCAAATTCTCAAGGCAAGGCAAATCAACAATGTTTGGATTTGAAGGCATGTAAATAGCTAGCATTGCAATTTCTTTAGATCAAATAAAATTTCCCCTCTGTTTACAGAATGTACTTTCTGTATGTGCAGTCACTAGACTGAGCTAATGAGCATGTTACAATCACTACATTGTCTGTTACCTGGGCTGATCTAGTTGGCTGGGTTTCTCTCTGTGTGGATTGGTCAGAGAAGCTGTCTTATCAGCTGTCAGTCAGTGATCTGTTGTTGTGAAGAGACACCATGACCATGGTGCTGTGGGATGTCTTTCTGTATGCTGTGTATATGTGTGGCTCCCATTGGATAATGAATAAAGCCTTTTTGGCCTATGGCAAGAAAGCTTACAGACAGGCAGGAAATCTAAGCAGAGAATCAGAGAGAAGAAGGGCGAAGTCCAGAGAGATGCCAGCTTCCCTCAAAGGAGCAACAAGATGCCAGCAGACCGGTAATGCTACAGCCACATGGCAACATATAGATTACTAGGAATAGGTTAATTTAAGATAGCAAGAAGCTGAAGCCATAGGCCATACAGTTTATAATTAATATAATCCTCTGAGTTGTTATTTTATAAATGGCTACGGGACCGAGGGGGCTGGGAGGGACTGAGAAACTTGCGGTTATACCATGGCAACTCTTATAAAGGAGAGCATTTAATTGCGCTGGCTTACAGTTTCAGAGATTTAGTCTATTATCATCATGGTGGGACATGGCAACATACAGGCAGTCATGATGCTGAAGAGGTAGCTGAGAGATCTACATCTTGATCTGCAGGAAGTGAAGTGTGACACTGGGCATAGCTTGAGCATAGAAGAACTCAAAGCCCATCACCACAGTGACACACTTCCTCTAACAAGGCCACACCTCCTTATAGTGCCACTATCATTGGGGGCCATTTTCCTTCAAACGACTATATCAGGTTTAGCAGCAAAGTACCTTTCTTAAAAGCAGAATTGCATTATACTACATGTTCTTATCCCAGCTTCCTGTAGTTATTCTTGAACCCCAGAGACCAAGCAAGACTAGCTCCATACTCCCAGAACTTAGAAGCTTTAAAGAAATGGTTCTCAATCTTCCTGACACTGCGACCCTTTCCAATACAGTTCACCATGTTGTGGTGACCCCCAACCACAAACTTATTTTCATTGCTACTTCATAACTGTAAATTTGCTACTATGATGAATCTTAATGTAAATATCTGTGTTTTCCAATGGTCTTGGGTGGCCCCTGTGAGAGGGTCATCCAACCCCCAAGGGGGTCATGACCCACAGGTTGAGAACCTCTCCTCTAAAGGGTTTCCTCTTGTAAGCACTGACCAGAGGAGCATGATCTACTAGAAGAGTAACACAGGCTTTTAAAGAACAATGAGTGTGATAAGCTAAAGCACCACTTATTTTACACACACACATACACACACACGTACACACACGCACACACATAGATACATACATACACAGAGCACAGCACAGTATATTTTTCTTCCTTGTGTTGGCACTCTTGCTTTGTGTGAAGCAAAGCTGGAGAGGCCACTAACACAAATATTTCAGCACTGGCAGGAGTCAGCAGCACTGATGTCAAAACTGCTAAAGAAAGTAGGTGAGTAAGAAGCACAGAGGCCGCCACTTGGTCGGACTTCCAAAAACAGGTTAATTTTGTCACTGTGGTTGATGTTTGATGCTATCATTCCAGGAGCACAGAAGGAGAAGGGAATACTGGATTAGGAGGGGTGTCTGTACACATGTGAACATTCATTTGCCCCTGACACTTGAGTGATTTAATGCACTGGAAGTTAAGTCTGTGTTTAAAATCCTCTACACTTCGCAACAAAGTGTTCCTGGCTTGTTCTGTTTTTGCTGCTGGGCTGTTTCAGTTTGAAAACACACTTGGGGAACATGACAGCATTAATTTAGCAAACAATATTCATTTTCTCATTAGTTGTTTTTGTAGTTTCCTATTTATTTTGATGCTTGATCTGATAAATGCATGGTGCCCAGGGGTGCCTCTGTTTGTATTAATAACAACATCTCATTCATACCTCATCAATGACAGGACTACTCAGCTTTCCTGTCAAAGGAGTGTGAATCAGAAATGTTCACGAGACAAGGTGTACTCAGAAGGCATATGGAAACTATGAGGGGAGTGGGTAGGGAGGACCAGTAGAGGTGAAGTCAAGTCACTGTAGATGATCAGCAAGCATGTGATTTCTAAAATGTTTGGTGACAGGCTAGTTACTATAGCCACGTGAACCTTTGTACTTTTATCTGTTAAATAGCCAAGGTCAGTTTTACCACTACAATATCCATGATTCTATAACTGCAAAATAGAGTATATTGGATTTATACTTCTATTCATTCCTTGGGCACCAAGAATGCTTATAATTTCTCAGCAAGAAAATTTAGAATAATAGACTATATATATAGCCTATATATATCCTATGTATATATATATATAGCCTATACATATATATAGTGCATTTTTTAATTTAATTAACAATAATTACAACTAACCAGATGAGTGTATGGTATGAAGTGTGCCTTTTATGCATGTTTTATTACCTATTTATAACAACTACATGGGCATGATTGTCCATTTATGCCATATATTCAACTAACTGAACACCAAATATATATATACATTTGTTTTTTGAGACAGCATTTCTCTGTGTAGCTTTGTGCCTTTCCTGGAACTCACTCTGTAGCCCAGGCTGGCCTCGAACTCACAGAGATCCGCCTGCCTTTGCCTCCCAAGTGCTGGGATTAAAGGCGTGCGCCACCACTGCCTGGCTCAAAAATATTCTTAAAGTATACCTGTAATGTACAAAATTCATGACTTAGCCTCTCCTAAACAATGATATGACAACTAACTACACCTACATCAGGTATTAGGTATTATAATTAACTAGAGAGTATTTAATTATATGAACGGGTATGAGGAGGTTGTCCATCACCACTACGCCACTTTATATAATGAACTTGAACATCCACATGGGTTTTGGTATCTCAACAGGACCCTAGAGTTAATTTGCTGAAGACACTGAGAAATCACTGTGCTTACTTTGAATTTAAACTTTAGAAATCCCTAACTAGTGTTAGAACTTTGAATACTTGCTATATGCACCATCTGGAGCTCAACTCTACCATCCCCTTCTCAGAGGTCCTATCCTAAAGGAGCATCACGTGACTGACCCAAAGTTACTTAGCAAGTTAGTAATTGGCAGAAGCAAATTTTGAACCCTCTGTTCTCAGTCTACCAAGCGTGAGAACTTTAGCTTGAAGTCAAACTCTCAAAGAGGCGTGTTCATTGCAATCATGTATCTGCCACCATGCCTCAGAAAAGACTTATCACTTTGTTATCAGCATAAATGTTAACATATAGAGCCAACTCCATTTTACTGTGTTGCGTAGCTGACAGAGCAAACAAAAATATAGACTTGAAATGAAGATTCTGGAAAACTGTCCACAAAAAACAAAGTTTTCAAATTTTTTTAATCAATTGGTTCAGAATGTTTGCATCCAGAACAAAAAAAAAAATCACTTATGCTTCTGTTATTTAGCACAGTAGATGAAATCATTGTTGTGGGTTTGGTTCCATTATTAGATTTGACATTTCTAAAAATAAAGGAGTTAGGCCTTACTTATCATTAAATTCTCAGTATGAAATATGCTATATGCTGAATAAACAAGAACAAGTTTTACTTATACATAACATAAATGATTCCCTAAACTTAATATTCCCCCAAAATATTTCTCATATTTTTTTGTATTTATGAAAGGAAATAAAAAGATAAAAAAACCTTTAATTCTGTTCAACTGGGAAAAATATTAAGACAGAAAATAATTTAGTATTAAAATATCAGCTGAAATGGCTCAGTGGATAAAAGACTTGCCTCACAAGTATGAGGATCTGATTTGAATCGTCAGAATTCATATAAAGCTGAGCATGGTAGAGCATAACTGAAAACCCAGTGCTCTCATGACTGTGAGATGGGGGACAGAGACAAAGGGTACCCTATAGCTCATGGGCCAGCTAGCCTGGCCTCTGACAGGACAAAACATCAAAGAGATGCTGTGTCACACATGGCAGAAGACTCAGACTGACACCTGAGGTTGTCCTCTGACTTCCACATGTGTGCTGTGGCATGCGTGCCCGGACTCACACACACCAGCAAGTTTCTTTTGCGGTTGCTGTGATAAAATGCCCTGACCCATTATGCAAGGTAGCTTGGCTGGGCCTGGGAGGAGGGCACTGGCCCTGCCTGGACTGAGTCTACCAGGTTGATCTCAGTCCTCGGGGGAGGCTTTGCCCTGGAGATGGTGGGAATGGGGGGTGTCCTGGGGGGAAGGGGAGGGGTACAGGGGGGGGAGAACAAGGGAATCCGTGGCTGATATGTAGAACTGATGGTATTGTAAAATAAAATAAAATAAATAAATTAAAAAAACACTCAAAAAATATGAAAAAAAATAAATAAAAGAGGAGAGTTTATTCTGGCTCACATTTCAAGGTGCTGTGCATCGTGATGAAAAAATGAAGGCAGCAGGAGTTTGAAACAGCTGGTCACCCGGCATCCACAGTCAAGAAGCAATGAATGCATGTGTGCTAGTGTCCAGGTTCCTTTCCTATTTGAATAGTTCAGGGTCCTCTGTCCAGGCAATGCTCCTACTTATAATTAAGCTGCCTTCCCACTTCAATTAATGTAATCAAGATAATCCCCTACAAGCATTCCCAGAGTGCCATAACCCATGTGCTTGTTGATTCAAGCTGAAAACTAATACGAACCATCACATGAATCATATACATATGCAAAGATTTTATACACACACACACACACACACACCACACATGCACATGCACGCAGTGCACACACACTACAGTTAAGCATCCACATGAAGGGAAAAGAGGTGCTATAAATAGCCACCTAAACTCCGCCGAAAGGTAACTAACTTGAAAAGTACTCTTAAAGATGTATACGTTTCTTATGGGACACAACTCATAAAAGAAAGAATTTAATGCTGAATTCAACTAACCAATGAAATCACAAGGGAATCTGAGAGTTACTGTTATAAATCCTGTTAGGATCTTGATGTCTCATGGGGAATAAAGCTGAGAAACATCTGAGGAAATATGGTGTTAGGTGTTAGAGCAGTGGTTCTCCACCTGTGGGTCATGGCCCCTCTAGGGGTCAAAGGACCCTTTCACAAGGGTTGCCTAAGACCAACAAAAATACAGTTATCTACATTACAATTCATAACAGTAGCAAAATTACAGTTATGAAGCAGCAACAAAAATAATTTTATGGTTGGGGGTCACCATAACATGAGTAACTGAATTAAAGGGTCTCAGCATTAAGAAGGTTGAGAACTACTGTGTTAGAGAATAACATACAGACCATCTAATCTTAAATTATGGTGTAAAAACTTGAAGGTGCTGTGGTTTTAATGTAAAAATTTTCCCCATAGACTTCTGTGTTTGAACACTTGGTTCCTAGCTGGTAGTACTATTTAGAAGGTTGTAGAACCTTTGGGAAGTGGAGCCTTGTAGGAGGCAGTGGGTCACTAGGGTTGGGCCTTGAGTTTTTAAAGCCCAGAACTACTCCCTGATTATCCTCTGATTTCTTATTTCAGATGCAATGTGAGACACTTGCCTCACATTCCTGTTGCTAGGCCTTCCCTATTACGATGGAGTGTGAATAAACCCTTCTTTCTCTTATATACTTTTTGTCAGGTATATTGTCATAGCCATGAGAAAAGTAAACTAAAATGTACAGCTACACGCTAAAGAAGCTCCAAAATGCTGTAAGCAGAGATCAATGGATTATTTTCATGGGAGACTGGAAAACAAGAATGCTAAGAGACATAGACAGTGGAGGCCTGGATCACTGAGTTTCAGAGGGAAATAAGGACTCTATTGGGAACTGGCATTGAAGCTATTCAGGTTACATTCTGCCAAAGAATCTGGATGCATTGTGCCCACGTCCAAAGAACTTGAGTGAGAATGAACTTAAAAATGATGGACTAATATGGTTAGTGGAGGAAATTTTAAGAGAGACTAGCATTCAGTCTGTGGCATGGTTATTGCTCATTACTGTTACCCAGATCTACAGATTTGTAAAAGAAGCAACAGGTGAAGCCAAAGGATTTGTTAAGGCAAAGGATTTGTAAGTTTCTAGTTGTAGCCAATGTGCAAGCTGAAAGAGAGATTGTAACTATGAGAGAGGAACCTCCTGCTCTTCACTGGGATGGTGGGAAACATATCCTGAGGGTAAGATGTACCCGTCAAAGGTTCATTTGTATAAATGCAAACTTATCTGAAAGAAGAAAGCTTAAACTCAGAATGACAAGGGGTTTCTACTTCTCGAAAGCAACACCCTAGGAAACTCTTTCCCCAGGGCCATCACACAGAGGCTGCCGTAATTGTGGTTCAAGAGTTTTAAATCATGAAAAATACATTAAAGGGGTTATGGTGCCTTGCTTCATTGTTCCAGAGAGATACAAAGGGCAAGCAATATGCAGTGAGGGTGAAGATCCCTATAAGGAAGCCCCAAGAGACCTTTTCATGGAATTTTGAAGGTGAATGCTAAGTCATAGTGGAGACCCCAGGAAGTAGGCAGGCCAGAACCATAGAATATCTACTAAAGAAAGATGTCAAAAGGAGAGCCAGCTCAAGAACTGTGTGTGCTGCAGACAGCTGGATAGGAGGTGATTTCATCACTAGCATCAGATGCCAGACAAAGAGCTACAAGGTTTGGTGTTTTCCCTGCTGGGTTTGGTCTTGTTTTGGTCTCCAATCTTTCCCTGCTACATCCCTATTCCTCTCTTTGGGGATGGGTGTGTGTATGTGATATTCTATGGTAGAAATTCATAACTTGTGTTTTCAATGTATAAAGGCTCATAGTTAAGAGATTGCCTTGAGTATCGGGAGATATTTTGGACTTCTGAAGAGTGTGAAGGGTGTCAAAATCCATGGAGACTTTGAAAGTTGAAATGAATCCATTGTGTCACAAGACGGTCCAGAGTTTATAGGAGCAAGGGCAGAATACCATCATGGGAATGTGAAATGTTCCCCCAATAGACTCATGTGTCTCAGCACTTGATACTAGCTGATTTCTCTTTTTTGGAAAACTGTAGAACTTTGCTAGAGGAAGTCGGTCACTAGGGTTGGGGTTTCAGATTGTATGGCCCAGCTCCATTTCCCATCAACACTCTGCTTCCTGGCTATGGATGCCGTGTGAGAAGCTACTGTTCCATGCCTGCCTCCATGCTTTCCCTACCTGTCCTACTTTGCATCCCACTTTGAATCCCACTGACCTGCAAACCAGAACCATATCTTTCCTTCGTTGGTATACTCCTGTCGTGAATTTCACCACAACAATGAGAAAAGTAACTAATACAGCTATGTGCGGTGAGCCAGAACTGTGCATGCTGCTGCCACAGTGGAGTCTCTAGACACGGTTGTCCATCAGGGACAGATCGGTTCTCTCCCTCTCATTCTGTCCACCTTCCCTATCTATCAGAAACTCGGAGGAGATAACATCCCAATGGAGTTATCCACATGGAAAGCAAATATATAGTTATTCCACAATAGATATGTCTTCTATTTAGAGAATATGTCCAAATCAGTAGCCCTGAATCATACCAAATCAATGACAATCTCTCCTTAGCCAGCTCTTAAACCCATGAGCCAAAGTAGCTTATGTAAACGCCTGATAAATCTTCCTGTTGTCTTGGATGCTGATTCTGAGGGATTGTTTTAACATCTTCAGCACCTTCTTTTCTCAACTTCTTAAAATTTTGAGTAAGAGAATAAAAATATCAAGAGGTATCACTAGAGACTCACATTAGCAGCATATGGCTCTTTTCCATGCATCCTTAATGTTTTCGTTATGTATAAAGAGAGAATGAAACTCATCTATAGTTGAAGTTTTTCTGGTCCTGCCCGGCGCCCACAGCCCCTCGGTCCCACAGTTGCTCAGACCCAAATGAACACACAGAGGTTTATATCCATTAGCTCAGGCTTATTACTGACTAGCTCTTACACTTAAAATAACCCATAATTCTTATCTATGTTTAGCCATGTGGCTTGGTACCGTTTCTCAGTTCTGCCTTGTCATCTTGCTCCCTCTGCATCTGGCTGGCAACCCCTGATTCAGCCTTCCTCTTCCCAGAATTCTCCTTGTCTGCTTATCCCTCCTATACTTCCTGCCTGGCTACTGGCCAATCAGCATTTTATTTATCAACCAATCAGAGCAACACACAGTCACAGCATACAGAACAACATTCCCATCACTCATCTCTCTTTAGTGTGGTGGAACAATACTGTTTAACCAGCAATAATTTTGTATAAGTGACAGTGAAAAACATCAGTGTACAGAACAATCTATATTTCCATGATTTTGGTAACCAGTTCCTTTAGCCATATCATCAGATAGAGTACCTTGGTGGTATATGAGCTACTAAAAAATTAAAAAGTAACTCAACTCGTGTGTACTTTTTCTCCAATTCTCCCCTGCCTCACGACCCCTCTTCACCATTTGAGACTTTTATGTGTGTTTCATGAAACTAACCCATGCCTATTGCCCAGGCAGACTCCACTCACACTATTCACTGTGAGTACTGTTACTAGGAAACAACACTAAGGGAAAAATGGAGGAAAAGAGGGGCATTGGATGAAAATGGGGAGACTTTACCTTCTACAGTTCTGGTTTGAGGTGGTGTGGTTGCATTGTCTACAGCTCCTTCTAGGAAATTCCTCTTCATTGCTCAAGCTCTATATTCTAGAATAATCTTTTTTTTTTTTTTTTTTTTTACATATTCCTCTTTAAGCACCCTACTGTTGTTTGTATCTAAAGGTCTGAATATTTTCTGTTCCCTCACTCATTAAGTTTTCTTCCATTAAACTCTCATCAACTGAGGTGGAATCTGTTTTTATTCTAGGGCCCGATTGATACAATCAAGAGTTTGAAAGTAGAGTAAATCATACTTTTCAATTTCAGTGTCTTAGCTCTGTTGAAATGTCTATGAAAAACAGCCTCCCTTCTCTTGGTATGTTGACCTTGGAATGAGTCAGTTCAGTAATAATACCAGTTTACTGTACCAGAGTGATGTTTAATCCTGGTTATCACTACATTCATTAGGTCTGTTCCTAAAGAAGTCCTTTTTTTAGGTTCCACTTTGCATCATTCACTCTTACAAAAAGAAATAGGTTATAACACTCTGCTCAGTGATCCGTTATAGCCATATTGGCATTTGAGACAAAACAAAAATCATTCATATTGATCTCATGTTCACACAATTTTTTTGGCTTCAAATCAAATAAGCATGTGAGTAGATGTGTAGGACGGAGGTTGCTATCAAGAGTCTACTTTTGTTATTTTCTGCCTCACTGGTTCTCAACCTTCCTAATTCTGCCACCTTTTAATACAGTTCCTCATGTTGTTGTGACCCCCAACCATAGTATTATTTTGTTGCTACTTTATACTGTAATTTTGCTACTGTTATGAATCATAATGTAAATAGCTGATATACAGGATATGTGATATGTGACTTCAAATAGGTTGTGATCCACAGGTTGAGAACCATTGCTCTACCTTATTTATCTATTTTGAGGCAGCATGTCTCATTGAACCCAAAGCTTCCAATTCAGCTAGACTGACTGTCCAGCATGACCCAGGGATCCTCCTGTCTCAGCTTCCTTAGCACTGTTATTACAGGCCTGCCCTGCCACATGGCCACATGTGTTTTCATGTGGGTGCTGCTAAGGATCACACTCAGTTCTTCATGTTTACTCTGCAAATACTTTACCAAGTAAGTCATATCTTCAGCCTCCCTGCCCCCACCTTGTTGAGATGAGACTCAATTGTAGCCCAAGCTTGTTTGGAAGTTGTTATATAACCCGGGGGGGTTAACCCCAAATTCAAATTCTTTTTGCCTCAGCCTGGGCGTGCTGGAATTACTATTGTGCAGTACCACACCTCACTGACATCAATTCCTGGTATTTTGTGCATGAGAGTTTATACGTTCACTTTGACAATATACTGAGTTAAAATGAAAATCACTGGGGGAATAAGCCCCTAGTGCCTTGGAAATCTGGAAGCCAACATTCATTCTGGGGCATCGAGGTCTCTACATGGCTTTCTCAATGGCTGGTGATGAAATTTTGCAGACATGGAGTTTAGAGACTAAGAGACAAATGGATTGTTACAAAAGTCCTTCACCCATCTATTGGAACCCCACATGCTAAAGGGCAGAGGCATGGCAAGAATGATTCTCTTGTTAGCCTCATGTGGACAGTACCTCTGCAGCTGTGAGTGTCTATTCAATGGGGGCGGGGCAAGAAAGCTAAGGCAAAACACCCTGCATCTGCGCATCTGCTTCTCTCCTGTGCGGCAAGCTTCTCTCTGATTAAGTTTGCATCCATGGAAAATTAAATCAGGAACCTAATGGAACCTTGCAGCATGTGTGTTGAGAGTGAATTTCTTCCTGTCAATCTGTAACCCAGCTGAAACACCACAGTGCTCAATAAACACAGCCTATTAATGTCATTATGATTACTGAACTGGCACAAGGCATTTTTTTTTCAGAATCAAGGCTTTTTAGAAATCAGTTGATTTACAATATAATCTGTGAGCAACTGCAGATGCAGAAACTAAATCTTTCACTGTAGTTATGAATAAAATCTTGATTGAAGAAATCAAGGAAACGTCATTTCAATTTGGTGTAGGAGATGAGCCATGTCAGCAGTGTATGAATGGGGAAATAACATCTTGACTGGACCATAACAGACTTGATTTTCTTTATCACACTTGTCTAAGGGTCTTACCAACTTCCAATAAAAATCAGAAATTCATCTCGGAGGACCTTTCTGTGCTTCAGAATCGCTTTCCTTTGAATTATTCTTAAGTCAACAGAAGGAACAGTTTAGCATTTTTCCCCATAACAGGGTTTAGAGTCATTCTTGTTTTCTTGAGTTGTCCGGGTGCTGTCTTCAGAAACAGATTGACATGATTACTCTGGCTGGGAAGGCTGTCTGTGACTGGAGTCACTCTGCTCCCTGGAGTGGGGAAAGCAGGCCAGAGCCATTCATTCTTCATGGCAGGCACTTATCTGGAAATCTACCTGGAGACAGACACAGCATCCTCAGTATCAACTGATAAGAAGAACAATGAGGCAGACCACTCCCATGCCTTAGTTTCTTCTTTGTAAAATTAAGAAATCATACTACAGCTTTCCAAACATTTTTCCCTTTTGCACAAGTTTTTCTTCATGTTATTTTTAAACTACCAAGTTCAAAATATGACCCATAAACTGAAGCATTCTGTTCTAAACAGAAGTTGAGGTCTGCTTTTGGGGAGTACTGAGGATTCCAAAGGTCTTAGGGAAATCAACATTCAGATACTTTTCCAAGAATCCTTATTGCTTGGTGCTCTCTATTTCTAAACTGTATAGGATTCTTATAACTGCCATTTTCAAAGCACAATTTGTACAAGACCTAAATGCAGCATTTCACTCTCAGTATCTTGTTTAAATCTTAGAAAAACTTTACAACCTGGGACTTCTCCTTTTTGTAGATTAAGGACATGACATTCCAGAGTTTTAGTATCTTCTCTAAGGTAGCACAGCCAGGAACTGTGGCCCTGAAACTCAAGCTCCATTCAGGAGACCTCACCAAAGAACTGCAAAGAAAATCTAGCTTGCTAAAATAGTGTTGGATGCCCTTCATGCTTGACAGGACTCAAGCTTCATGCTGGTGCTTTCTTTGGCTTTATCTCTCTTTCCCCTCCTTTCCCTGCCCGCTCTCCTTTTCTGTGCTCTTTTCTTGTCTCTGTGGAGGCCCACAAAGTTTTCCTAGTGAGGTCTGAGCTTGCTTTACCCAGCAGGGCTGCATTAGAGGATTGCTTGACCATGTGTGTGGTTACCAGGTGATTGGAAAGGGTCTGCACATGGTGGCTGTGCTAGGGACAGGTCTTTTGCTCCACCCCTTGGTAGTCCTACAAAAGGCCCTTTAGCAGAGACAGAAGGGGCCAATGGATAATGATCCATGCCCTCCAGAGGCTATCCTGTGTTTCTGTTTCTCTCGCCTCTATCCTTCTATCTAAATATTTCTCCCTCCTCCCTCCTCAACAGGACTCTGGGGAAAAAATGGGAGCAGGCCTCCCACAGAGAAATCGGTAGGCCTCCCACATATCTCTTCTTGTCTTTTCCTTTTGTTTTTTTTGTTTTCCTTTCCTCCTCGCCTTTGCCCTCTCTTCCTGTCCATCATCCTCTCCCATCTCCTTTCCTTTTCCTCCCCACTTTCCTTGCATGTGCGCCGGTCTTCTCTTCTTCATTCTTTTTTGTTTGTTTGTTTCTGCTCCGTTCTCTTCTCTCTGAGAACCATCTCTAGCACCCTAGAAACTTAGGACATGGACAGAGGGCAACCATGAGCTGCCGAGTCTGCTTCACAGCAGATACTCCAGAAAAGTCCCCGAGCAGTTCTTTAGGGTCAGTTACTCATCTCTTGAGTGGTTCATCAGGGCCACAGTAAAGAAGGCGGGACAAGGACACAATACACCTGTTCTTGCTGAAGTTGGATAGCAGTCCTCGGAAAGAGGAAGATGGGAAGACACAACTACCAGGATGAACTTCAAGATCAGTCTATTTCACTGAGATCTGGTCCTGACCAGACAGCAAAGATACTGCTTTGTGTCATCATCTCATTAAGTTTCTTATTACTGAGTATCCATTTTGGTCATTTGTTGGAGACTGACCCAGGCCTGTGTGAATTAGATCTATTGTGCTTTGAATTTCTGCTAGGAGGCTTGCAAAGTCAGGATGGCCTTGGCCTAACTAAGAAGTATACTTTTAGATATAGCCTTGAACAGTAATCGGCCACCTGCAGAGCCTTGGACCAAAGAAACCTCACCTTCCCCGATCACTCTGACTTCTCCTGAAAATTTTCCACTCTCCTCTCTCAGTTCCCCCTCCCTGCTTAAAGTCTTGTATAAAAGCATTAACAATTCACTTAATAAAGGGAGCCTTGACATGACTCAGATTGTCTCAGTGTCTCATTTGTGCTTGGCTTCGTTCTCTTTCTCCCCCCCATGGTTCTTTCAGGTGTTTCCCGGCTCGAGACCCACGAATAACCTGACCTGCTGGACAGGTCAGTCATTCTGTGTGAGTAGGCATAAATTTGGTCTTCTTTGGGGGTTTCTGTTTGAATCTTATGTATTCTTGGACAAATTACTTCTCTCATAGTTTAGTGTTTTCTGTTTATTTGCCTGTGTATTTTGCTTCATCTTACTTTGTCTTGGTGTGAGGGCTGCTTTCCCCGCTGTCTAGGTGCTTCTCTCCAAATGCCAATCAAGATCAACACCAATACAAAGCTTTGATGTAAAAACTTGGGCCCTGGCAGTTCCCAGCAGAAGCCTTTGAGTACTCAGATGTTCATGGAGGCTTCTGCTGCTTCTAAAACCTATCACCCCCAAGCAGAAGAGGGAACACAACTACTTCATATTGGTGTCAAAACAGAGAAAAGAGAAACATAGTCACCTTCCTGAACAGGGATGGTCAACAACATCCTGGCAATTGACCTCAGGCTGAGTAGTTACCAGAAATGTTCTATTTCCTTCCCTGAACCAATTGAGTGGTCATGATGCTCACTGTGCCACAGAAAAACACCAACTGCATCTAGAAAATGCAGAAAAATCCATAGAACATTTGATCCATTAGTTTATTTATTTATTTATTTTTAAAATATTTTTATTTTATAATTAATTTAATTTTACATATCAGCCACAGATTCCCCTGTCCTCCCTCCTCCCACCCCCCAGCCTTCCCCCTCAATACCCACCTCCTCCAAGGCAAGGTCTCCCCTGGGGAGTCAGCCCAGCCTGGTAGATTCAGCTGAGGCAGGTCCAGTCCCCTCCTCCCTGCACCAAGGCTGAGCAACGTATCTCAGCATAGGCCCTAGGTTCAAAAAAGCCAGCACATGTACCAAGGACAGGTCCTGGTCCCACCGCCTGGGGGCCTTCTAAACAGTTCAAGCTAATCAACTGTCCCACTTATCCAGAGGGCCTGGTCCAGTTCCATGGGTGCTCCTCAGCAATTGGTTCACAGTTCATGTGTTTCCACTAGTTTGGCTATTTGTCCCTGTGCTTTTTCCAATCATGGTCTGGATATCTCTTGCTCATATAATCTCTCCTCTGTCTCTCTGATTGGACTCCTGGAGCTCCACCTGGGGCTTGGCAGTGGATCTCTGCGTCAGCTTCCATCAGTCACTGGATGAGAGTTCTATCATGACAGGGTGTTCCATTAGTTTTAATCACATATATTTAGCAGGCACCCGAGAGAATAGATCTGCAACAAATGTTATAAAAGGATAATAGTGTTCTCCAGCATTCCCAGAAAGGCTGTGCCCATCTTCTAGGAAAAATAACAAATCATTGAACCATGTAACCGGTATTCAGTTACATATGGCCTGGTGATTGCATTTGTGGAGACATCTTCTCTCCTCTGCTCCCTCTGGCTGAATATCTTTAGGTTATTAGTGTCCATGTAAGTTGCAAGAAGAGAATGGCATGTAGAGATGCCTGTACCTGTATAAACTGGGAAACCTGGAAAACAAAGGGACACTCAGCAGGTTTCCTGAGGAAGGAATATGTTCTCCCTGAACTCACAGCATGGGCAGGTAGCTTGGGCATCTCTTCTCATCAGCACTCAATCCTTGTGGGAAGAAAGCAGACAAGAGCTGTTGGGTTACCTGTGTTCACACTCCATCTCTTATTTGAAGTCCCCACACTTTATTTACTGATCTGAAAAGAGCACAGTGTTGTACTGTATTGTATTTTTAAAAATGTGCCTAGATGTAAAGATGGGAGAGCAACTGACTGAATTCCTGCTATTACCATGGCTCCAGATCAAGAGCACTAAGGGCAGCTCTCTGGGATAGAGAAGACACTCACACACCTGTGAAACAGAAAGTCCA
Source organism: Peromyscus attwateri (assembly GCA_902168425.1). Taxonomy (NCBI): domain Eukaryota; kingdom Metazoa; phylum Chordata; class Mammalia; order Rodentia; family Cricetidae; genus Peromyscus; species Peromyscus attwateri. Next base: position 10,738 of record CABHPP010138283.1, on the reverse strand, counting down.
TCATCCATGGAATGCTCCTCCCAAACACCCTCAGACATTACCCAAAAAAAAGTAATATTCCATAGCAGATGTCTTGTTGGTTGTCAAGAAAGAATCTCTAATGTTTCAAACTGGACCCTGTTCTCAGAATTCATGGAATTACCATGCTGGTGCTGACAAAAGATTCCATTTTCATTCTGCCATTCTCAAGTGTCTGAAAAACCTGGTGTGGAGCATCCAGTGTAAAATGAAGGTAAAGTGTCTAGTTACATTGGAAAGAGGGGTTGCGGTGATTCTCTTGGAAACAGTGGGCCCAAGAATAACAGCATTGTTTGGAGGAGGCCAAATTTACATGAAGCTCTGTTGTTTAAATGAATTGGAAAAAAGGAGAATGTGGAGAGACTGCAGGACACTGTTCCCAATGGAGAAAGGAAATGGTGCTGTCTATAAGGAAAATGTGAAAGCCAATCCAGAGTTTCTTACTAGTCAGCAAGTGCTTTGCACTAGGGAAAATAAAAAGAAATGAAGACTTTGCAAAGAAATAGGTAAAAGATCACAGTCTGAGGAACAGGAGAAACTGCAGAATAAAAGAAAAAGGTTTTCAAAGAACATCTGCCAAATGGGAAATCTCTTTAAAAGCCCCAAACAGGAAAAACAAACAAACAAACAAACAAACAAAAACAATGTAAAACAGAGAAAATGCCATGACTAACAGAGCTAGGAAATGGCCACAACCCAAACAAGTGTTCAGCAAAAGTAAACCAGCACACAGAATGCCAAGGCATCATAGAATGTCTAACCCTGAGAGTGTACTGGAGACCAGAGACAGGAAGAAGGATGTGGTCTGTTGAGCTGAGGAAATCAACCCAGTGTCAGAAATGATCTGCATGTACGGGGCTCCCACTGAGCGGCACCTATCTCCTGCTCTGCAGCGAGCATGTTTGCTTTAAGAACAGGTCTGTGTTTAAGACTGAACCAAACCTGGAGGATTGTAACTAAAGAATCTACTATAACAGCATGTCAGAGCTTTGGATAAAAGGAATTCAAGGATTATGTGAGCAATGGAATAATATAAAATGTTAATTTACACTAATATAGATTTTAAAGCAATGTACAACACACATATATAACAATACATCCTCTATATACTGCTACAAAGATAAAGAGTTTACCATGAAATACCTATAGATCACTCATAAAATTCACCATAAATTAGTTCTTCAGAAAGAGTAACAGACACCCAAAAGTACAAAAAAGAAAAGAAAAACACCATTAATAAAGATGAAATGAAACTGGACAAGTCTCTTTCAAAACCGTAAGACCTTCCAAGAAAATTTGCAATTCAAGAAAGTAAATCAAAAGTAACATAACAGGGGCTGGAGAGATGGCTCAGTGGTTATGAGTTCTGGCTGCTCTTGTAGAGGACCCAGGTTCAATTTCCAGGACCTACATGGTGGCTTACAATCATGTGTGAGTCCAGAGGAGCCAATATTCTTTTTTGGCCCCCACAAGCACCAAGCTTGCATGTGGTGCACACACATTCATTCACATTTAATTAATTAATAATTAGAAAGCTGTAATGAAATAAAACATATAGCTTCAAGTATTTACATCATTGAATAGTAATGTAGTTAATTAAATAGGTGTTCCATCTAAGAGCCATAGAAACATGGAAACCACTCAGGAAGGCAAAATTAAGAAATCAATAAAGATAGAATAACAAATTAATGAATTAGGAAAATTAAATTGGAACTGGTAAATATATAGAGAAATAAATTACCTATGGAGGGGGGAAATGAGTTTAAAAATAAACTACTAGTTAAACATCAAGAGAAAAAAAGTGAAAAAATATGAATATACCTAAAATACAAAAGATAAAATACATATTTAAAGACAAAATTAAATATGTTGAAGAATCAATACTCTGAAGATACATTTGGAATAGTGAACTAAGTCTACAGTTTTCTAGGAAAATGTGAATTATTAAAAGAAATTTAAAAAAATAGAAAATAAAAACAGACAGAACCAATATAGGAAATAAAATTACTACTGAAAAGTACCTGTTATTTTGAAAACTTTACACAAAATTCTTTTCTCCCTCTCTCTCTCTCTCTCTCTCTCTCTCTCTCTCTCTCTCTCTCTCTCTGTGTGTGTGTGTGTGTGTGTGTGTGTGTGTGTGTGTGTGTCTTTCATTTTGGAAACAGGGTCTCACAAATCCCAGGCTGCATCATTGCTGTGTAGATAAGGATGGCCCTGAGTTCCTGATCTCCTATCTAGACCTCTCAAATGCTGGAATTACAGGGACATACCACCACACCTGATTCTCAAAACAATTCACCGGTTATTTAAACATTTCTAGATTGTGGACAAAATGATAAAATCTTCTATTTTTACCTTCAAGTCCAGAATATATATCATATTATAAAGTGACAAAGATAACATAAATATACAGCATTTTCATGAAAGCTATGGATTTTTGTCCTCACTACACAATATAAAAATTCCAGGGGGACAGTAGATAACCATGGCTGCAGAAATGAAGATAGTAGGACGGGCTCACACATTATGGGGGAGTGACTTAGTTCACACAGAGGGTGTTTCTACAGTACATCAAGAGGCCCCTTGGAGAGCCCCCCAGGTCAGTGTGAATGTGCTCTGTGATGCTGCCATGACCAAAAACATGTCTCAGCATATTTCTCACAACACGTATGTATTTTTCTGGCTGTCAAGTAGCATCTATGACTATAGCTTTGAAAAGCACAAATGTACATGAAAGAAGAACACAGAAGATGTTGCTGTGGTATTAAGAAAGGATTGGTAAGCATGAACAAAGTCTACAAACCTTATTTTTCCAAAAAGAAACACTTTTTACTGAACAAAAATGAATTTTAGGGAAGAACTACATGAACAAAGAAAAAGATGAAAAACTTGGAAGAACATATATACAACGCAGAAGGATAAGAAAATAATACTATGTAGAGAGAAAATACAAAATAATCAGGGAGAAAAAGATGAACTAGTAGAAAAATGGGCAGAAGAAACAGGAAATTCATAAAAGAAATGTAAACAAATGTATGGGAAGAGTTCAGTCTTTATAAAAGCCAGGGAACTATGCATTGAAACAAATATGAGATACATGTTTTCTACTAGATTAGTAAAAATTCTTTAAAGCTGGCCCAAACTTAATCTTTTACTAGTTTTTGGAGAAGTGAGCATAAACTATTAACTATGGACAAGATGATAATCCACCAATTCTTCAGGGTTATCATGCCACATGGAAAACTGTAAACAAGTATATTCAACTTCCATAAATCCCCTGGCCAACGACTCTCCTAGGAAACACCCAAGAAGTGGCCAATACATGTTTCCAGGAACGATCACAGCACTGTCCGTAATGGTGAAAAATCAGGAATATAACTGAATCCCTTGAAAAAGTGACTGGTTAAACAAAGATTTTTTTTAAAGTTTTATTTGATGTGTATGAGTATCTTTCATGCAAATATGTGTTCACACTGCATGTGTGCCTGGTGCCCTGCAGAGGCCAGAAGAGGACATTAGATCGATCCCCTGGAACTGCAGTTAGAGATGATTGTCAGCCAATACAAGGGTGTCAGGGATCCTCTGCAAGAGCATCCAGTGGTCTTAACCACTGAGTTGCCTCTCTAGAGCAGTAGTCAAATATGTTTTAACAAAACCATGCTAGCAGATATGTTTTCAAAATGTACTATATTTATATGTATTAGTAAGGCAAGTAATCAATATACTATGAACTGAAAAGTATTTGGCAATATTTCCCAGAAACCTTACTTGTGCAGCTGAATCACACAAGTAGGATTTGTCTACTACAATAACAGATTTGTTCTACAGTGACCCTCAGCACAGGCCATCACAAAGGCAGGACGTTGAGTCTCAGTTTGACTGTTAGGACAGTGGCAAAACTGCCAAGGTCTGAACTTTCCCTCTTGGATGCCGGGCATCGCCATGAGAACTAGCTAATCTGACTATCTAACCCACTCCATGGATACGAGAGACACAAAGATCTGCAGGGTCCTACCTCAGGCCCCTGTAGCACAGACAGCCTCCTGACTGACCACACACACACACACACACACACACACACACACACACATGCACATGTACACACAGAGGAACCCAGCCGAGACCTACTGAAATGTTCCCAGATTGGCAGAAGTACACAGAGATTTCAAATAGTTGTTATTTAAGCTGCTATATTTAGTGTTCCGGAGGAATCCATGGCCAATACAAGCTTATTGTTTAGGATTTCATTCAGTGTTAGGCTTAAGTGAAGAAAGTTGAGCTAATTAAGTATGCATACCCAAGTATGTCGATTCAAATAACAAATGAAAGCACTGGCATGGGGAATGCCGCTCAGAACATTGACTTCAGGCAGACAGACCAATCAGTATTTTGATATCAAAGATAAACAGGCTGAGGCAGAAAACAGAGATCAAAATGTTGCTGGTTTTCACCAATACAGGAACCAGCAAGTTTTTCCTGTAAAGGAGAGATAATAAGAGCATTAGGTCTGCAGGCAGTTTGGTCTCAGATGTGCCCCAGCACAGATGTTGAGTAAACAAACAGGTGGGGTGAGGTACCAAATGATTTACAAAAGCAGATCTAAGTGTGGCCTGCAAGGTATGGTTTGTAAACTTCAGGTATGTTTCTGTATATGCAATCCCACATTCTTGCTCCTGTTTCTATCTAAACTGATGTACTTCTTTTTTTTTTTTGGTTTTGGTTTTTCGAGACAGGGTTTCTCTATGTAGCTTTGTGCCTTTCTTGGAACTCACTTGGTAGCCCAGGCTGGCCTCGAACTCACAGAGATTCACCTGGCTCTGCCTCCCGAGTGCTGGGATTAAAGGCGTGTGCCAGCACTGCCCGGCCTGATGTACTTCTTAAGCAGAAGAAAGGCCTATAAAGTTATTTAATTCAGAAAGTTAATGAGACATATCAAATCTGTATGTGAATAGATTTAGACTTTTTAAAGTATTTTTCCAACATAGTTGAATATTTCAGTTCAAATAGAAAGCAGTAACACAGAGAGATATAAATACTAAGGAATTAGTGAAAAGAATAAAATGAATTAAAATTTATAAAAACTCAGACTTAGTAAGTAAATAAAAACTAATCATGTGGGAATATTATTTATTTATTTGTTTGTTTGTTTGTTTATTTATTTGTTTATTGGCACAGGTTCTCACTGTGTAGCTCTGGCTTGCCTGGAACTTGCTATGTAGACCAGGCTGATCTACCTGCCTCTGCTGCCCTAGTGCTGAGATTGAAGGTGTGTGCCAACAGATCTGGTAGGAATCATCTTCATAGTGTGAAATATTATTATGAAATTCTTGTACAAAGCCACCAATATTTTATTCTTCCTCCTCAAATCTACATAATTTTCTCCTTTCTCTTCTCACATGAAGGAACTTTGATTTAGAAGTACTAGGGCATCCTTCTTCCTCCAAATAATCCTTACTCATGAAATGGATACACTTGAATTCTGAGACTTCAACTCCAATTAAGACATTGCCACAAAATATGATAAGGTTGCCATGGGACAGAGGATGATAGCCACTCTCCTACAGCTCACTAAGTTAAAGAAGGAAAGCCACACAGAAGTAAAGGCATGCTTAGTGTGGCAAATGTGTACTAACAAAGACAAGGAGAAAAATAACCATCCATCCTCATCATCCCCCATTAAGCCTTCCTGATCTAGACACTTTATTATACAACATGCTGCAGTAGAAAAAAACGGAATTTGAATCAATTTGATTTGAGTTATAGCTACAGACTAATATTGAAAGCCTCAGAAAAGTCAGTTAATCTTCTGGGGCCTTGGCTCCTTCAATTTTCAAACTAGGGCAATGATTCTACCTACAGGACTGAGTGTACAGGGGTGTGAGGTTCCAGTGAGATAGTGTTCCTGAAAGTCCCTTTAAATGTGCTAGAATTAAAAAGTTACTTTCATTGACACCATTGTGTAAATGACTGTGAGCTCCACAAGTTTATTGTAACTTCATGCTTCTTCGGTTTGCTGTGGAAAACAGCTTCAGTCACCCATTTTAAAGCCAACACTGTCTTAGAAGGGTATAGGGAGGATCTTGTTTCATAAACACAGGGCTACTTGTGGTAAGGTCACAGCCCTCTCCTGAAAAGGCTAAGCTCAGTGTCAGACCCAGAGTGTCAAGTTGACGGTAGCCTGAATACCAATGGTGGCAGCTCCTCAGAATACGTGGTGCTTGCTCCTTCATATTTTAGTCATTGTTTTGATATCATTTGCTAATCATGTGATTACAAAACAACAGAAATTCTTCCCTCAACACCTCACTGCTACAAGATAAAGGCTGACAACTGACAGACCTGAGGTCATAGATCCTAAAGGAACACCTACCATGGCCATTTTCCTTAATCAATATAATTTCTGTGTCCTAAACTTATCTCCATTACCGTAGATAAATTTAGCTCTCACCCCTCACCAAATGCTTCGTTTTGGGAGAATTAAAAAAAAAAATCACTCTTACTTGTTTCGGATACAACAAAGGTATAAGTGTAAGGGGAAGAAAAAGTCAAAAGAGAACAATAAGAATGATCTTTACATAATGTAAGAAGTATCTGTCATTTCTCATCTTTTCTCAAGAATATAGAAATTTTGGCTTGTGGAGAATATGATAAAAGAAATTTGAACTTTCATCAAAGACACATATGCAAAGACTATACCTGTGTCTTATTTCAAAAATGAACGAGTTAATACACATATGGCTTCTGCTAAAATAAAAAAAAAGTTAAGTAGGAATCTCATGATTGCCTGCTTGGCTTTTTAAGATAATTGACTTACTAAGCAGATTGATTAATTATTATTTATTAATCTATTAGTTTGTGAACTGAAATCACTCTAAATTAAGAACATATATAGCACATGATTATTTTAGAATTTTATTACATTAATATATATGGATTGATTTCTGACTCTATTTGAAATGCATAAAACTTATATCTTACCTCCAAGGTCCTTACAGATTTCTTACATGTTCTTAGGCATCCCCTGAACAGGCACACATTATAATTTGTATAGTCTTATTGACTAGCCCAGAGCTTATAATGTGGCTATAACAAATTCATTCTTGGTTCTAGTAACAAATCTGATCCATTCACAAAAAATACAGCCTGAGGTATTTTTATTGCTTTGTTTTTTTTGTGTATGCATGTGTGCACACATAAACATATGTCATGGTACATGTGTGGAGAACAAAGATAACTTGTAGGAGTAGGTTCGCTCATTCTACAAGTTGGGTCCTGGGCTTGAGCTCAGGTTGTCAAGCTTGGAAGCAGGTACCTTTATCCAAAGAACCATCACACCAGCCCACAGCTTGATATTTTAAGGCTCATATTGTCTACTAAATTTTATTAACACCCCTATAAGTATATGGAAAGGGGATATTTCAGGTACAGTAAAAAAGTAACAGAAGAACTCTGAGTTTATATTCTATAGTAAGTTTACACTATGTATACATTCATTCGTATCTCTTTCATTTTTTTCATCATTTAAACAGAGTTCCAATAATATGTCAGATCTGTCAGTGGTGGTCAGGGCAGGTGGAACACATAACAAGATTTCCGAATTATTTACAAATTGCAGTGGGGCCCCTCTGAAGAGTGTTAAGTCAATGATGTAATACCTTTCCTATGTTATGTTTTTCTAAGGTGATAAGAGGATGAGGGATCAAAGAGGAGAAAGGAGAATGAGTCAAGCTGGAAGTGGTGTCACTCGAAGTGACATCACACTTGCTCTCCTCCCCACTTTCTGATATTGTTACGTGTCTGGGGCATATGTGTGTCTCACTCAGTTCCCTCCTAGATGATGCTAACCTCCTTGATAAGTGGAAGTACTAATCTCAAAGCTAAAAAAATATCCCAAATTTTCTAGACTTACCCATATTTAAAAAGTGGCCTTGAAATTTCTATATAAAATGGAGAAGTCAAGAATCCTAGGAGGTCAGACTCCCAAAATACAAAGAAGTCCTTCATTTCAGCCTGCCCTGAGCCCAGAGTACCAACCTCAGTGCAGAACATATTGTAAGTTTGAATTACTCCGTAGTTTAAAAAGAAAATTACTTTCAGGTAACTTTTGAGACTGTGTGAGGACTAAAAAAGAAACGACACAAATTCCTTTGTCATTTCAGGTGCTATTCTAGAAATCTGCGCATTTGCTTTCCTGTTGGACTCACCAGCCAATTTTCGAGGCAATTTGAGCTCACTTTTTATAAAAGCATCTTCAAGAAAATATTCTGCCAAGGACTTTGGGACACAATCAAGATAAATGACACCCTTACATTCCTCCCATACTAAACAACCTTTTATGAATGCATCTAAAAGAACGAGTCTGGGAGCTCCCTACTCGTTCCACACCCGTATGCCTGTCTTCTCCTGGCTCTCTGTGTTTTCACTATCTTCTGACTTCTTTCCTTGCCATAGGGACTCCATGATTTGTGCTCTTTGTGACTTAGGGTCAGAGTTCGAACATCAGGGTTTAAGCTTTAGGAAGACGGAAATCACAGATCTCTGTGTCGTGTCCTTCACTATTACCAGCAAACTTAAAAACAAAACAAACAAAGAAACAAACAAACCCTCTCCACTTAAAGGTTCAATTACTTGTTTTACAAAAGGACATACGACAAACTTTTGGTAGATTTGAGCTTGCCCTTCAGATTACCTTCTGTTGGAATTAAAGTCCAAAACTTACAATTGCAATGGAAAAGAAAAGGAAAATTAGACATCAATACGTTTTTGGTAGAACCATCAAAAATTAGTTTTTAAACCTCCATTAAGCGATCCTGAAATAAGAATAAATTATAAAGAGATTAAAATTTGATTCATGCAGTGTTCCTGGTGTGGAGGAAAAGACAGCAAGCTGGGGGCCAGAAGCTACAGTCTTCCATTGTGTGTTAACTAGAACCTCAGATGAAGGGTTTATCATAAATATATGCATAAAAATAGCCGGGGTGCTCCTTCCAAAACCAATTGTATAGTAGGAAGGAGAGAAACAGAAATTGGGAACTGGAGTTGACTTGGAATCTAAAGTTTTGTTTTTTCCAAGTACCTTATTTTGTCATTCCAACAATCCCAGTGTCCATAAGGCAAGTTGGCTACCTCTCAGTTCCTCCTACGTGTTTGTTATCTGTGTTTTGCTCAGTCTTAAAGTCTTCAACTGCTTGTTTCTGCACACAGAACAAGGACCACATTACAGCTCCCATACTTTTCTAGAAACCAGAGACCCTGGAGCTTTTGATGACATAAAAATACAATTCATCTCCAAAGAGAATACAACTCATCTCCAAAGAGAATACAACTCATCTCCAAAGAGAATACAACTCATCTCCAAAGAGAATACAACTCATCTCCAAAGAGAATACAACTCATCTCCAAAGAGATGCGACAGGTCGTTCTGAAGGCAAACCTGAGTGACCATGAAGGAGGGACACAGATTTAGGTTATCCCAAGTAAGGTGTTCCAAGGCGGTTACAGTTTGATGAGGTTTATAGAGTAACAGAAAGAAAGTCACACATCCAGGCACATTTTAAACATGTTAGGGGACACATTAAGTGGGCCGGTTGAAGCAAAGCATGTACCTCTCAGCTATAGGTCTCAGTGCTATCTGGTGGCATGCTTAGAAGTTTGGTTGGTGGAGACTAGGACTTTGTTAAATTAATGCATTAAAAAAGTTTATCTGTTAGTCCCAGGACCTTAGATCAGACATAGAGGTAGGCAAGGAATGGTATTTAGATGTCTAAGACAGCCCTAGACAAATATGATTAGGCTTTGGACCTGCAACATTGTAACCTCTGTACAATCACTGGGTGCTCAGTGGAAGGTACAGCTTCCTTCTGGGAACTTTATTCATGGAGTTATTTTTATAATTTTCAGCATTTATTGTAGGCAGTTTTCAATAGGACAAGGGCCCTCTTGAGGAGCAACTATCATTGCTGACTTTTTATCTGCTATTCCATGAGCTGGAATGGCTCTAGTAGAAAGAACATGAAGAGGATCTTCTGTTGACAAAGCTTCACATTTGAAGTTGGAAGTACTCACTATGTTTGTGCACTCATAGTGAGGGTCATGATCCCAGTTTCTGCTATCTTACTTCTGGACCATTTTCAGGTTCAGCCCCCATTACCAGCTGGAACACTTTCCTTCTGTTTTGCACTTAATTCCCCAAGAAAGAGATGTGTCTTTCAAAAAATGTTTTCTTTTGTTTTTAGTTTAGCCTTAAAAATAGACTAAAAGACTAATGTGCCCTTTAGTCACAATCAGGCCAAAGCAGCTCTGGCTGTTCTTACTCAGTGGATGGATATACCATCTTTAAGTCAACATTCAACTTGTAAGGCAGCCAAATGACCTGGTGCTGATGGGATGGAATCACTTGGTGATTTTTTGTGGTATATTACTCTTAAGTAGCTCTCTATCACTATCAGAGATGTGGGCAAGGACCTAGATGTCTTCTCCAGCAAACTTGGCTTCCTTACATACCCATTTCTTCATCCATATGAGAATTTCCCTGTGCTCCTGAAGACTCTTCTAACTCTTAACTTATTATGAAACTTTCAAACACTTAATGATCAAAGATTCTTGGGTTTGTTCCTGGTTTATTTCTGATGTGTAAAGCATCATTCTAGATGTTGGGGAAACAGCCATGCATGCCACAGAACGAACGTGTAATAAAACTCTGGCAGGAATAAAAATCTGT